>NNCF01125906.1:501859-548060 GCA_002313205.1 Laupala kohalensis | reverse complement strand
ATGTACTCAAGAAATCGATATTGAAATCACCACATATAACGATAGATTTAGTAGATTTATGTGTGATATGTTTTAAAACAATTTCGAAGTTTCTAAAAAATATGTCAAGATCTGATTGAGGAGGTCTATTAATACACAAAACAACAATACCGGTTTCGGTGAGATTAACTGCAGAAAATACGAACACACTATCTACGCAGAAGTTCTCGTAGCCTGTCAGTGGAGAAGATAAAATATCATTACGAACGTAGATACACGTACCTCCGTGGGGATTTTTGCCTTTAAAATTTTGCCGACAGTAAGAACTTGCTAAATAATAATTAGAAATAGCAGTATCGTTGATGTTGTTAGTTGAAAGCCAATGCTCTGTGAGGCATAGCAAATCGAATCGATTTTCGTGTACCAGAATTTCAATGTCTGTCAATTTGTTTGAAAGGGATTGGACATTATGATGAAATATAATTATTTTATTTTCGCAAAGAGTTTGTGACTCACGAGAAATGGAATCGACGTTAGATTGTGGAGAGGAATTTGAAATTGGTACAGCTTCTAGTTCCGGATCAAGCCCGCACATTGCACCTGAACGCGATTGTCACCTTCGAGTACCACATCGTACTCCTGAGCGCAAGTTGTAACTGTGTATGTGGGCGGCAGGAGTAATAGATGAGGACGTGCGAGATGAGGAAGCAGTAGGTGAAAGAACGGGGAAAAGAGAAGAAATGGGTGTCGTGATAGGAAGAGGAGATGCTGATGAGGTAGGAGCAGGAGGAGGAGATGAGGTAGGAGCAGGAGGAGGAGATGAAGTAGGAGGAGGAGGAGGAGATGAGGTAGGAGGAGGAGGAGGAGGAGGAGATGAAGTAGGAGGAGGAGGAGATGAGGTAGGAGGAGGAGTAGATGAGGTAAGTGCAGGAGGAGGTGTAGGAGTGGGTAGTGGGGCAGGTGGATGATGTGAGGTCAGATGTGAAGCTAGAAGAGAACCGAAGTGCTGTTTCCCAGACGGTCTCAGGTGTAAACCGTGCTGGGTAAAGTCCTTGTCAGTCAGGTGTGGTTGCAAAAAAAAGAAGTGATTTTTGTGTCTGCCAGGTGATGTTTTAGAGAGATGTTTACCAGGTTAATTTCGTGGTTTATTTGTGGAACGTTGAAGCGTGGAGGCAGGCTAGAGAGCACTATGTTTGTGTGCAAGGAGGCCATTAGTGAATACATATAATTTTTTTAGTGAATACTAATAAAGTATTACATTAAAAATTTATTGTCTATAATACTATTCGCATTATTATTATCCTTCAAGTATAAATATATCAAGACAATCAGTTTAGAACCAATATTATATTTAAGAACTTTTTTCTCATTGACATACTTACATAGTAAATTTGTGACGTGCAAAGGACACCATTTTGCAATGGGGTGTGATGGATGACATATCGTTTATATGCAATAAAAAGAGGATAGGGCCTTAAATTGAATCTTGAGGAACTCCGCCAGTAAATGGTTTTGTTTCTGAATGATAAAGCTGTAATACTTTATTTTCAACATGAGAAATTTCAATTTTCTGACGCCTATCTTTTATGTGGGAAGTTAGGCATTGATGTACCAATTCACGAATGCCATATGAATGCAGTTCCGAGGGCAGAATTCCGTGATCGACTACATCGAATGCTTTCAATAAATAAAAAAATATATGGAAGATTATCTCCACGGTCAAGAAAATTGGTTACATTATTTAAAATCGAAAATATGGCAATTTTAGTTGAAAATGATTTCCTGAAACCGTGCTGATATTTGAGAGAACATTTTTATGCGATAAGAAGTCTAAAAATCATTTATAGAAGAGTTTTTACAGAATTTTTAAGAAAGTAGGCAAAAGGGATACGGGTCAGTAGTTTCTAACATGTTTATTTTATATTTTGCGTAATGGTTTCACTTTATATTTCTTAAATATATGTCAGAAAACACCTTCTGACAAAGAGCTATTGAAAATATGAGCGAGTGAATTTAATGTAACGCGAGAAGAAGATTTTACTGTAAATTCAGATATATAACCTATCTCTACTGAAAATGTATTTTCTAGTGAACTAATGACACTTAAAACTTCACTAGCGATAGTTTCGGAAATGAACATAGAATGAGGTACATGTACGAATGTATTTGGTGGACATTGATTTTGAGTTACTAATTTCGATACTTTACCTTCTTCTGAGAAATAAGAATTTAAAAAATTTGCGATGTCCTTTGGATTTTAAATGATTTTGCCATCGTCTAGTAGAGAAATGTTTTCCAGCGATTTTACGAAGGGAATGTGTAATTTTTACAATATTCTACATGATTTTGATCAGATTGTTCACTTTTCGTATCTACCTGTCATTTCCCATAACTTTAGATGCATAGACTACTTTTCTAAGAACGGACGAAAATAATCATGAAATTCGGGTGGTTGGTTATTGAGTTTTGAAAAATAATATAAATGACGTTTTTTTTGAAGAAATTCTTATTCCTTGTGTTATCCATATATTGTGATTGTTTACTTTTATTTCCTTGCTTTTTAATTTAACGTTCTGGCGTTTTTGCGTTTTAATAAAGAATGAAGATTGTTATTTGAATCTTAGTGTGAATCTTAGATTGTATTCAGCAATTTTGACTCCGTCTCCGAACTCTTCGGGTCAGATTTCGCGAGAGATAACACGCTAACTTTTCGGCCAACTTTATTTTAGCCTTCATACTAACTGGAAAAATATCCGAAACGTTGGTGTTTGTAAATGGGAGTTTTATCGTTCTATAAGCGCAAAATTCATTCAAAATATTGTTAATATTTGGAAAGGTCAAAAATATAAATTATAAATTATTGGGAGAATTACAAAGTGGAGATGTGTAAGGACAACAAAGGAAATATAAATATATAAACAAATATTTTGAAAACTAGGAATTCTACGAATACAATTGATTGGGATTTAAGCATACCGTATGACTACAACTGTTCAATAGAAACGGAATTATAGAATTATTACTGAATCAAGTTTTATATTGACATTTGGTAAAGGAGTGGGAATGAAAGACTTTTTAATGGAGTGTGGGCAGAATAATGAGTATCAGCATGTGAGTTGTAAGACATGGTGTAAAAAACCTAGAATTCAGTGTTCTTGCGAGGTCTGACCGTGTGCATCAGTCGCGCGGTAGTCTCTGGCTGCTTTGAAGAAGTTCTTTTCCTGAGCGAGGCTGCATCCCCATCACTCACGTCGCCACCGGCGCAGAAGTCAGTGTACTGAAAACATCGCCTCCAATTTGTTAGCAGTCAGCCACCTTGGAAGGTGTTTCTCTGTGTCTCATCGTGGACTTCGTATGCCTTTCGACCTGCCCTATTTCCTGTTTGTTTCAAACTTTTCTTGTCTCACATTTTGTCCTCTTCCTTCTTCTTTTTACTGTCCTCTATTCTATATAACTCAGTCGCGGTTAGCTTCCCCGTTGCTCTATCGTTGTCTGTGCACCCTTTACAATGTATTGTTATGTGTAACCGGAGTGAAATGTGCATTGTTTCCTCTTGATTTTTTTTACAGTCTCCCACACTTATCATTCAGTTTTGGATCGTCTCATATCCATGTTCGAAACCTAAATTAGATTCATATTTCTTCCTCACACATATTTATCTTTCCCTCTGTTTTTCTTTCGCAGTCATCTGAATCCACGAGGCGACACCACATAAGAATAGCCCCATTCCCAACGCCGAATACCGTCTCTAACATTTCGCCTATATCCCGCCCCCTCTCGCTCTCCCGCCGCGTCTACCTTGAGAGCCGTCCGTGCCATATACAGGCGGTTAATTCGTGACTGCGGGCGTCTGAGTTTACTGCCTGGGAGTCGGCGCCTGGCACGGTGTTGGAGTAGCGCGAGGGGTAACTCTGAGGTCAGAGGAGGGGAGCTCAGGCGCTTGCAACCCCTCGCCCCCATATCGACCGCAGTGATCGGACCACCGGAGAACATGGGGAACGCGAGGAATGGGCAGCGTCACGAGGGATTGGGGGACACTCATTCCACTCCCACCCTCACAATGTCACTGCGCCACCCACACCTCGCAGGGCGGTAAGGACGAGGAGAGTGGAAGGCGGGACGTGAAAGAGGAGTGGAGAGCGGTAACTCCACTAGGACAAAAAGACAAAAGAATTTTGAACTGTCATGTGCGAATGGTGTTCTCTGTTCCGGCTACGCTCACATCTTCAATTATGTTGTAGGAATGAAATCAGTGTCTGCATTGCTCCACAAAATAAGTGATGAGAATTTTGATTAATGGCAAAAATGCCATCGCACCATTTGTCCTTAGGAGTTCTCGTTCTCCGTTTCAAGATAAAGTGAAAGTAATGACTCGGGGAAAAGACAAAATTTCTATTATTTTCTTTTCTGGACGTTTATTCAATTTTTTATTACAATATGTGATTTTCTTGTGGCATTCAATAAATTACACTCATGTAGTACTATTTGTTTGTCCCGTGGGATATTGTAATTCATACTAGAAATTTGATCAATGTTCTTCTGAAAATGGAAGCAATTAAAATTTCGGATTGCTTGACTAGTAGGCAAATTTCTAGTAATAAATGAAATCACGGTATAACAAGAGCATTGAAATACATTTTTTAAAGACATAGTAACGCAGCAGCTTCATCACAGCGTGTTTCTTTGTGAATAATTCTAGTTAATACTTCGACCTAATATAATATTGGCTCTTAGGTGCAATACTGATAATGCGGCACTGGATGAATAGGTGAGGAATTGAACCACATAAAAATTGTTTTTAAAAAAAACGTCGAGTATTTACTATCCGGACAAACTCCTTCAACAACATACATGCACTACCTTCCCGTCGTCGACATGCCTCCGTGTCGGTTGCGGGCTCTTGCGACACTGTCCGCCATATTGGGGACGCTTGTTAGTGCTCGGAAGGAACTGGTAACAACGCCGGAGTTCACGAGTCGCAAGCTTTTTGCGCGCCGACCGCTAATACTGCCGCAAAACCTTCTTGAAGACCGCGCTGGCAGTGCTCACAAGACCACCTTTCGCGGTCCCCGCCTCTTTGTGTGACTCCCCGCTTCTGTGCTTTTCGTCTCTCCGTCACGTCCATGAGAACCTAGTAGTTGTCTTCCCCTCCTGGTCGCCGAAATATTACGAAGTTTCAGGTCTACTGCATTGGATAAAAGCACTGCGGTGTATATTTTGCAATGGAACTGATTGCACGTCTTTGAGTTGTCATGAACGTGCATTAAAAGGACTTGCTACGGAAAAGAAATCCAAATGGAGACTCGTTTCCTAATTACCAAAATATATTCTAATACAAACTAAATTCTAATTTGCAGTGTCTGAAGACGATTGTGCAATTTGTGGTGTCTGACGACATCGATACATTTTTAGAAAATTCAGTTTCATGATGTAACTCGAAAGTGGGAACACAAAAAATTCCTCCCAATACGTTTTTGTGTCTCTTCAAGAAAATCATTGTCTACATGTATTCTTTTTACCTTATCATTTAATATGGGGGTCACTATTAAAGTATTTCGTACCACAGTAAAAATATAAAAATACAAAAATAATTATTATTTCTAAATTTTACTTTCAATGTATTTTATTTATTTACGATAAGAGAAATATGTTAGTAAATCTTACCAGCTTTATCAGATAAATATTTACCATGAGATTTAGAATTTTTCAGCAGGATGTTATGAGGAAATGCTAAATTAATCATCGTAACACTGTATGGAAATGTGTACTCGGAAAGAGTAGTGATAAGCAATGTTTTCTGAGATGTACCAAGTAGATAGTGCATTCGAACTACTACGCAAGTGAAATCCCAGTTCTTTTGTTTATGTTTGTTCATGCGAGTTTCTATCCCAAACTATATACCTTAGGTAAAATTGTAATCATTATGTAATTTGTTTCGGATTTAAATTCTACACTCAGAAAGAGTTTGATTGGAACTTAAAATTTCAGACTGAATGTATAAGTGCTTGTGTAAAATGCGTACGAAGAAAACTCTTACCTCTGTGAGTGGAATGTTAGGTAGTGTGCTAACCTATATACCACAAGATTCATGGTATAGGTCTCACTATGGAATTTTATAAAATTATTTTTTGTCAGAATAGGCGTTCTTTTCCTGGACGTATTCAGAGTATTTTTCATAAAATCCCATTTTGCTCACATTGTTTGGTATTACCAATTAATTTATTTCATATTAAGTAATTAAAATTCCTTGCATTCCTATATATATTTTTTCACATATTATTTAGTCAGAATAATTTGACTTGACGTCCAGAAATGGAAATATCTGAGATGGCTTCTCAATCCTCATTTCCATTTTCTTCTCGTTATTGGCATCCCGAGTGTTTATAGCCAACGTATCTGGAGCTCTCGCCTTCCACCACCTTCCTTCTCCCCACCACTCCCTCGCAGTTCTCATTCCATCACGAGTATTCGTAGTTACGATCGTCCCCACCTCTACCGTTTGGAACCCTAACTCTCCGCCGATCATCTGCACCTTCCCATCCCTTTCCTTACCCCTCTCTCATCCACGCGGTTTGGATGCACCCAGTTCCCTCCCCATTCCCCTGCATGCCTCATCACTGCGTTTATTCATCATGTTTCCCACGCCTTCAGGTACGCTTCCCTGGAATGACCGCAATGATGGCGCACAATCCAGTCAGAGCGAGTGATCAAGAACATAAATTAAATATTTTCTTATTGACTTGCTTACTCGTACAAACAACATTCTTTGGATAATCCAGTGTCTAATTTACCGAACAGAAACGAATGTCACTTTTGCACGCGTCGATAGAACTAATTACGATAAATACGGTAGTAAAGTTCCACAATAGGAAGGACAATATGATGTCTGTTCAGTATCTTGATACACTATTAGATATCCTAATTCTACTGGATCCTGATCGAAGACCACTGCGGTTTGGAAGTTGACACCAGACTGCGTCATGCGTGAGGAAATGGAAATGGATGATCTTCCAGCGTAGTTATAAGACGCCTTAGCTATTTTCCATCATGTCATTAGACATAATGAGTAAAAATACCATTTCTTGCAAAGATCTCGGACGTAGAAGTAAATAAAATGTTCCATTCTACGTACAGACCAATTGGTAATGCTTTTTGAGAACCTTGGCAACACATTAGGAACACTTGAAAGGAAAGAAAAATAACAATTGGTCTGGGTAAATGAATTATGAATTTTTTTATCCTCAACTTTGTATTTTTGTTTCCTTTCAGAATTCAGCGCTGTTGTAAGTTGGTCTATTTACTTATAAAATGTTTAATCTACGAAATCAAGAGACAAACGCTCCTTGGGAATGATGGATACAAAGTATCAAAGTATTAGTATTTTTAATTGGGGAAATAAGTCAGGTTTTGCTGAATCAATATTTATATATGACCAAGATGAAGGACTAATTGCGAAGTCCTTTCAGTTCGGAACAACCTTCTCAGTTTTGTGGTTCTAAATTTTAAATCGGTTTATTCATACCTTTATTCGGATTTCTGTTATTAGTTCTGAGTCATGTGTCCAGATATTGGTTTGCGTTTAAGATATCAGTACCTGAGATATGCTTCTCTAGTATATCCAAAGTGTCCAGAGAAAGTAAGTCCAAAGTGTCACTTCAAAGTCAAAGCGACCATATTTGAATACTCATGTCAATAATGAACCGACAAAACTTTACTTAATTTTTCTTTAATCTGTTACATGTTATGTCTCTTACAAGAGAGAGACATTTTGGACGCTCTCCATAATTATTATCAAATACTGATACATCAATTTACGAGAAGGAACAAGTCAAAGCATTTTCTTGCGTGTATGTCTATTTCATTATAATGAAGATCTATGAAGCGAACGATATACTAAAATTATATGTGTGACGGATATTCCAAACTTGTATATTTTTGCTTTTAGATGAGTGTAAGTTTAAGCTACATACTAATATGTCGAAATCATTATACCATGTAATCTTCCTGCTTCATTAGACACCAGTTTATTTTGGATGTCATCACCAACTTCACAAAAATATCATGGAAATTTGAACAATATTTGTTCTCTGGGAGTGAGACTGAATTGGTTTTATTTCCATTTCTTTGTATGACCTTCGGCACTCCGACAAACATAACTTTGGCACCTTTGTCCGTATTGAATCTAAAACCAGTTTGACAGTTAGTCTGCCGTGTAAGTGCGACATTTTTTCCTCGCTCACCCGCATCGCCACCTCCTTGCGACGGGAGTTTGTCGTTGGGGTTGCTCCTAGTTTAACTTCTTTTGCCAGCTCTCTCGCCCTCATCGGTGGCCATCTCGTCTCTGATACGCTTCCCTACCCTCAGTTGGAAGCTGCGACGGTGCAGGGCTGTCTGGACGAGAGCTGCTCGCTCAAAGAACAAAGCTATTTGTAGTTTGTTGCTCAAGTTGCTCCAGCCGATGGACAAAGAGAGAGAGAGAGAGGAAGGGAGGGAGAGAGTGGATTGGCCGCGGCTAGGCGCCGGATCGCCGGGGAAAGCGAGGGAGGGGAGTGGTCTGCACCGGGGCGGGCGATCTTTACAGCTGAGGGAGCTCCGAAAGTTTAGGAAGAGTGAGATGTGGGGCAGCGCGACCCATTGCGAGAGGGGAACGGTGTGAGAGGGGATTTGGGGGAGCGGGGGAGGTCAAGCATAGGATCGCGGGGATGGAGAGACAGAATTGGGAAGGTAGGACTTGACGGGGAGAGGTGAGGTGGGATGGGTGCTTAAGGGCGAGAGAGCGCGACTACCGAAAGAGGTTCACGCTCCATGTTAACTGGCAACCTTTGAGAGATGTGCTTTGCCTGTCAGGGTGCTGTTGCTGGAATCTCTATTCATCGTGATGAAATGAAGCTGTCTCGTTCTTGGGGTACATTGGCAAACTAGCACTGTGACTTCGAATACAATCATCCATTCTTTAGATTTTGACACTGTCTTTTGAGATTGAAATGGCTCCGTTCTTAACTAATCAATTAAATGCCCAAAATGTTCAAAAGGTCTTCGCATCTTTGACTTGCTATTCAAGAAGCAGCGTTAAATTTCATTTTTAGAGACGTGACACAGAAAATAAACGGGAGAATTTTGTGTGTTGCCTCAATGAGAATGGTTTTTCCTGTTCATTCTCCTACTTATAACCAGCGTCCTTTACAACTCGAGACCATTATCAGGACCCTTCATCTCAGCCCCATTATACCTACATGTAATACCAGAACAGATCTTCAATACCTCTTAGTACTACTTGTTACAGCATGAAATAATTTTCATGCAAACATTCTGATTTCTAAGAATTCTACAGTTTCACGTCCCTCCTGTGGTAACTTAGAACTGAAGTTGGGTCGAACTGCCGCACTGCTTTACAATGCGCTTAATTGTCAATCGAACAGGATGGAAGGAGACATGGTATTGAGCCGTTGTTACTATCACTCTCGCCCTCTCCCTCGTGCTTCTCCGTTTCTCCTCCTCTGCTTCCGTTGAATCCGAGGAAGAAAGATCGACGATGAGCAGGCTTTCAGAAGAGAGAAGCAGCTCAGAAGAGACAGATGAATGGAATTCAACCAACAAAGAGAGATGACTGCATCGTATCTAGAAAATGGAGTGGTGGCAACTAGTTGCTCCTCAGAGGGACTTGGCCAAGGTGAGGAAAAACGAAGGAACTTTGGAGTCACGGATTGTAATACGAAGAGAGATACACAAGTTTCAAGATGATTTGAGAGAGACGAGGAAAGACACGAAAAAATGGCTGCATGGAAAGAGTGTATTATACAAAATAGGGGATGTAGAAGGTAAAAATGGGAAGATGACTTTATAGGTTCATACATTGAGAAGCCAAATCGATGTTTTCTCAGTTAAATAATATTTTCATTGCAACCACTCTTATTATTAGATTCTGACCATAAGAATAATTTTCGATTGAAATAAAAGAAATATTCCACTATACCAGGTCCGATTACTCCGGTCAATTCGGAGCAAAACTCTTCCTAGTGCAACGGAAGAGCAAACGGAAAGTATCACTGTGACGTGACCAGTCAAAGTGGTTTTCTTTGCGAGTTGGCGGGTAATGCGAGATACACGAGGAACATCTCCAATAACTAAGTTTCGCGAGAGATGTTTTGTTCATGATGGAAACTCACAAGAATGCACACATACTCCTAAAATTTAATTTAATTCACTTAATATTTGAAAATCAACTTTCGGTCCAACCAAATTTCTCATGACCCTCTAATACAGGGTCCTCGTCATATTCTATTACTCAATTACGAAATTCTTAATAACCTTTATTAAACACGAAATCGTTAATTGGGATTCCTCCGTTCAAGATAAATTTCGACAATTTTCTTTATAGCTACATTGTTTTTTTTTTAAATTTTGATTGAGGGTTACACATACTTTTAGCATGTCTGGAAAAATTCCTTTAAAAATTTGTACCGATGAATCACTTTGATGGTAATAACATAAAATAACAAGTCAGAATATTAACTATTGTTAACAACAAATTCACGAACATTTGTCAGACTTTCCATTTAGTCCCGATAGGCCTGTATTTTCGAAAATAAAATTCAACCGGTAGACGACTCGACGAAAAAATTTTCATCGATACAATCAACTACAAAGGAGTGCAAAATGGAGAGAGAAGTTTAGGATCAAATAAGATTAATGAATATGGAGTAATTACTCAGTAAATTCGCTATACTTGTGTGGTATCGAATTGAGAGAGAATCTTCCATTCAGAAATATTATCCACGAGTTGAGCCATCTAATAAATGGCACCTAAATACTTTCTCATCTGATTGCAGTTCATTCGATACGATTCAATAAATATGAATTTATCACATGGTGTTTTCAACAGTGGTACTAAAATAATGGGCGTGATTCGACCCACTGTATGTCGTAAGGCCGGTCTTACTGAAGCTAGTGCTCTCGCGTGCAAGCTGGGAGCATAGAGCTAACCCGCAGTGAGCAAGAACATGAACGACACTGGCACTATGCCGTCTTACACTGTTAGTAAATTTGAACGTCTCAGCCATTCACAACTTATTAGAAGAAACTTCATCATTTCTTCACCCTAAAGAATCAGTAACCATTACAATAAAATTATGCCATAAAATTCAAAAGTAGATTAGTTCATTTTCTCTTGGAAGTATTCTACCACATCGTATAGTAACATTGAACCTGGTTAGTTACGATTCTCATTTTATATTATATAATTAAATTGTGTATTATTTTAATTTTGGAATTATTAGATGTAATATCAACCTAATGACCAAATCTTGATGACAAGGAAATGGTCCAACGAGCCTTTGATGCCACCGTAAACTTCAGAAAAAATGTCGATATGATATAATGATCAACGTCGTAAACCTCGAAGAGTGAATCGAAAACGTGGCGGAAAGGGTCGTCGATGATCGGCGAGTGTCTGAAGGAGAACAGTCGAGGACGGATGGTTCAGCGGGGGTTGACACGGAAGCGGGGTCGGGGAGGGCCTCGTGATTCGGGGCGAGGCGTGACAGATCGATGGCCGCCGCATCTTCCTGGGCTTCGTCACTCACTCGCTCGAGGGAGGCAGTGAGGAGGCGACGAAGGCCACGAAGAGACGAGAAAGAGAGGGGTGGAAGGAGGGGGAGGGCAGTCGAATTGTAGGCATTTCCCCGGAGACTTGACGCTTTGAGGAATTGCACGCAGAAAACGTCTCTCTCTCTCTCTTTCCTATTTCTAAATAATGCTGCACTTCGGTAAGCGATTTCAAGGTTTCTTCTCAAAGGTATTCTCACTGAGGAAAGTAATGGTAAAACTTGTCTCATCCATTGGAGTGTGCTGTTGCATAAAGGAATCAAAAATTGGTTGAAGCCTGCTTTAATTACAACTTCGTAAAATCCCGTCGTTATGATTTCAGAAATCTTTCTTGAAGTTTGGTCATTATAACGAAACCCCTATAACGAAACATTCTCTCGAATGTTCCAGACACGGTCAAGAACTACGTTTCTTGATTATTGAGATTATTATTTCAAGGTATTCTGACTTTTCACAGACCCACATCATACAACATATGTTAATATTAATGAAGTTGTTAGGTATTTGTCGTCACATCCTGTTATCCGAACAGATTTCAGGTTGTACAGTCCTCTTTCCCCAATGAAGTCCACTGAACAATATCTTCTTTGAAGTTATAGATTCCCGCATATTCCATTGTTTGTGGTTTATAACCCTCACAGTATGTTATCGGAATATTCCGCAGTAGCATGTGATGGGAGTCTGCATTCCGTGGCGGAAGCCACGTTCCACGCAGCCGCAAATTCCAAGGTGAGATAACAGAACTCATCGAGACAACGTCTCTTCAATAAGTTCGGTGAGGAATCCGAACTGAGAGAGTAGCGAGCCGCGCCACAAGGAAGTAGGGGCTGGTCCCAAGGTTGCAGTGGTTCAGTCAAAATGGAGTAGAAGGCTCCAGTGTAGATGCGCAATCTCCAGGTCTAAGAAAGGTGACAGAGCATGCACCAGGTACCGCGCTCAAAAACGTTCTTCGTGGGACTTCAATCTGTGCAAAACTATTTACACGAGTACTTCTCGATTACTCATCATACTGTCGAAATATATTATAATAAATTCCAAATAATAAATTGAAATTTGTAATATGGACTTGAAAATTGATTGTTTTAAAAATGGTCTTTTTTGCCTAAAACACTGATCTAAAATTTAAATCTTGCTTTATCGTTCACTTCTGGCATTTGAACCAGATCCCTTTCTAAGAAGTATTATAATCAAGTAGATAATGAAGTTTAATATAGATTGATGTTCAGAATCTCTAACTTACTGAAGAATCAATGAGTCAAAATTTAAAACATACCATCAATCACGGAAACATTTAAATAAATCTGCTACATATCTTCCAAATATTTAAATCTGACGAAAAGTGTACGTAGTGTTCTTACATAAGTTAAGGATTTTGTCACGGGTTAAACAAAAAAGATGCGGTATTTGGGATAGCACGTATTACCATTACGGTTAGGTATATTTCTCATTACTTAGAACTAAAAGTCAGTGAATAAGTTATGCATGATTCGGTGACTAATTATAATGAATATCATTGATGTTAAGGTAAACTGTTTTCTTTCCACGAACTATAAAATTAAATTGTAATTTGGGTAATATAGCAAATTCCAGTCCGTCAACGTACTCTCATTACATATATTACTATACTCTCATTATATTACTATATTTTACACCTCCTCACACATTAAGATTTTAGTTCGATGGCATCCTTCACTTCTTCACCTTAAGTTTGAAGTAAAATACTAAAAAAAAAATTTTCGTTCACCTTCGAAGAATTTTCACCTCATTCACTTCATTTCATGTTTCGTTCATCTGAGGTATTTCCGTATTAAAAACCAACATTTCCAACGGATATGCTTTTCCCGCGACCGTTCTTTCTATATTTAACTGTTCTTTCTTCGAACGGATCAAATTGTCGGGTGATGGCGACAGCTTCTCACTTGTACCGTCGTTTTCACACGGCCTCGTCTTCGCCTCTTCCCCCCGCCTTTCTCCTGTGGCATCCCTGTCCCTTGCTGACATCACCGCCTGTCGCTACCTTCTGTGGTCACCGGCTCTCCTCCTTTTCCGCCGTTTTCGCGAAATGGGGTGGTCCCATCTCCTGTCGTCTTCGAAAGTGAGTCGTCAAGGAACTTACGACCTAATTGCTTCTGGGATGTCTGTCGTAAGTCGAGCAGTCGTAAGTGGAATTCTGTAGAAGCTCCTCGCAGTGTGGTTGGCTTATCTGAAATGCGTCCTTGCTCGTAATAAAACGTCGGGAAAGTCATCGGTTCCAATTACTCGATTCGGGAATGTAAAGTAAGATGTAACAGTCTTTAGCTCATAATCAGACATCACGAAAATCAACTCCCATTGCGTGTCTACTACACCAATTCCCTTTCAGACGAACAATATATCATAATGACAAATGGAATATTCGAGGCATAAAAGGGATAACACCATCAATTATCAAAATAAAGAAAACAACGTCATTTTATACATTGAATTACTCTGCATCTGTTATATTATTTTTCAGATAATAATCATACTCAGTAAAGAAGTTCCCGTAACGGAACGAGATATGACTTACAGAAAATACTGTCCCCTGCAACTTTTAAGAAAGTGGACTTATCCCCTTTATGCCTCGAATCCTTACTCATTTACCCCCGACTCACACTATTAATCATAAATATTAAGATTTTTACTACAATCTTTTTGGACATTATCCATCTTCTTTACCTGTTTATATGTTCACAACAGGTGTATTTCTGTTTTGCAACGTTTCGGACGTTCTGTCAACGTCCGTCTCCAGGCGTTCGGTATTCGAACTTACCTCAAACGTTCATTTGTACGAACAACACAAATGAAAATGGTCTATTCATCACATTGTTCTAGAAAAGGATTTGCGGAGCGAATAAATATTCAATCTATAGTGAAAAAATTTCCTATATTCCTTCCAGGAAATTCCAGTATCTAATTAAAAGTGTTGGCGTTGAGAAAGTAGACCCGTGGAAGAGAAAGCCATCTCTCTTTACATCTTTGTCACCTTCGCTCTAAATGTATATTTTTTCTTTGTAGATAAAAAACAATAAAGAGAATAGTATTAAAAAACATGTTATGTTTTATCCTCCTCTTCTTCTTAAATAATCCTATTTGGATTATCGAAAAAATAGGGTATAGAAAAATAAAACGTTCCTGCTTAATATTGTTTTTTATTTTATCTTGTTTATTTTTACAAGCCAATTTTCTATAGATTGATTACTATCAGGTAAATCTTGTAAATCGAAGAGCCATGCGGTGAAGATGCCTCTTCTCTCTTCTTTTTGTTTTGTCAATTCTGGAGCATCAAAATATAAAACAAAAATTAGTATATTGATGAAAGAAATAATTTGGAACAAAAAAAAACAGTATCCTCACTCGATTGAAGAGCTGCAGGAGGCGGAGGAATGTTTTCCATCTCAGAGATACAAAGGAATATTGCTAACACATGATGTTCGCTTAACTTCAGATCCTCAAACCTCCTACCCAACACTATCTCAAACAGTATACTTTTATTGAACTCTTGTATCAAGCGTTCCACGCAATCGTTTAACTTTAGACACCCATGTCTTTCCAAATTGATAATGTTTACTTCATGACTAACATAGGGTCTTAACCATTGAATTTATTGTACCCTTTTTACACATATCACATCCATCTTTTCCAAACTATTCATCAAAATCTGCTGTAATCTTTTATAAATAAAGTTTCCTTCTCTTACAAATCCTTGGATATCCACTATCGCAAATTTTAAAAAAAATTAAAATAATGAATGAGAAGGAAAAATGTAATAAAACAATAGTGCAAGTTTATTTAAGAATATGAACTTTGCATGCGACTTGGCGTCAGCACATTCTTGGGGAAGAGACGCAGCAATCATAATCTTTTCTGCAGTCTTCACGGAGTGTACTACACTTTAAACTGGAGTAGATCGACTGCCTAGTGCGGTGCTCGACAAAGTGGATTATATATGTTTCAAGTGCGTCATACGAGCGAGGTTATTACTCTGTATCGCGCCGCAAAAACGCTACGTGAGTCTCTGTGTGTCGCGCCGCAAAGGCGGCACATTGGCGTCTTACAAGCGGGTTTCTCTGTGTGTCGCTCATGTGCTTCATGCGAGCGAGTTTTCTCTGTGTCGCGCCGCAAAGGCAAGGCATGTGCATCTTGCTGTCTTGGTTCTACTACTTAAGCTGTGCTTTGCAGTGTCGAAGCACAGTGTGCTCTGAGACGTGCTCGAGAAAGCATCTTCGGTGTGTGACCACTGAGCAATCAACTTCTTTGTCATTTCCCACATGACATGCGCACCGAAGACTGCCTCGAAGTCATCGAGAAATATCAAGCTGGAAATAATCTAGTTGGATAACAAGACGTTGAGTCATCTACCGATCGCTATCCTCGCCAACTCAGCTGCACATCAAGTTGGTTTTGTATTTGACCGTTTGTCTGTAGGTGTTCAAGTGAATCCGCGAATTAAAAGTCTTCGTTATTGACTTAAGCATTATAAAATTGGACGCACACACATTGACGGTCTTCCACCCACCCAGCGTGACAGCTATCAATGCAGGCGTGAGCGTGTATTTGAAAACGAAGAGGTGATCAGCACAAGTTATTAGACTTTCTTCTTTGGCTATGTCCTCAGCGATATTCTAAGCTTGCTTTTTTGTGGGGTTAATCGTTTTTGTCGTGCATGGTTCTGAGTCAACATCTCGCGAAAATATAGCTTTTCCTACAACACAAGTGGTGATATCAGACAACGCTTTGCAGTCTACACCCCATGCTGTCACACCTGTGATTCCTGCTTCAGACAACGCTTCAGTCTCCACCCCTAGCCGTCATACCTGTGACAGACAACGCTTCGCAGTCTACAACGCTCCTCACTACTGTACCACCTCAGACAACGTACAACATCTATCGTCATGTGTATTTCATGCCCCTTCCTTAGTGTTCTAAGGGAAAGAAAAAATTCATGTGTATTGGTTGTCTTCATCCGCTTTCACACAAACAGGTTGAAAGCATTGCTCGCTATTTTCAAACTACTGGAGAACAACAGTTTGTCGACAACATCTGCTATCATCTTATGAAGTATGCATCCACGCCGCATACCTCTTCTGCGTCAAGCGTGTGTCAGTTTTGCGATATCCTTTCACTCTTTTTCTCGTGTTGACATGGTGTTTCGTTTAGATCAAAATAAAACATGTTGCATGTCATAGTTTGTTCTGTCTGTCTAGCAGACGATGTTCCGATCGCTCGTACACACACCACGTCTTGCATGCATAGTTCTTGTAAACCATGCATCGAACAATGGACATCGCATCATCGGTCCTGTCCGATTTGCCGTCGAACATTGAATGCATTTTTCGAATCCATACGCAATGATTCTTCTGAGACTTTGTTAGAAAGCATGAATCGCATTAATCTGAATGCTGACGAGATTGAGAGAGATGATTCTGATGAAACCTCTGAGTTTGAAGACTTTCATCTTCCTTCTTACACGACGTTGAGTGATTCTAATGAGTGGAGGAAGTGACATTTGCCAGAGTAACGCTTGCAATTAATTCTGCATTCTGTATTGATTCTGTATTAATTCTGTATTGTACGTTTTTTCCACGATCCGGATGTGGTGAATAAAATTCTTCATTTCTCTGGAGGTGATATGTTCTCCATATTCCAAACGATACAAAGGTTAATAGATCTCTCAGACGGCTACTTCCAAAACCGACGCTTACTTGTGAAACAAGTTATCACAAGCATTCATATCCTATCACGCATGTATATCAATCAATCACATTGTGATTTATGTATGGATATCGTATAGAGTGCTAGGGAAACGCTTTCACGTTTAGTTTGAGTGATATAACATGGTGTTTCTTTTGTTGTGAATCTGTATCGTTGTGAAATAATAAAAAACCGGTATCTTTTTTGAAAACAACTCTTTTGTGTGTGATGGAAAACTCCTTTACCTCCTCCCACCATGGCGCACGTGTTCACTTACCCCCCTCTGGGATTGCGCAACTCAGGATTGACATCTCGACTCTCCCTCTTGTGTCAACACATCCTACTCTAACAAACACGCTCTTGTGAAAAAAAGCGTCGTACGACTCTGACAGTCATCGCAGGCGGATTGCCTCCTGTGTTTGGGATTTGCATCCTATGATACAAGATTGCATCCTATGACGCAAGATTACTTCCTGTGATGCAATTTTGCGCAGTACACAGGATTGTTCGTATTGTCATCGAACCGGCACGTGTTATCGCACTCTCACTTTTTGTCTCGAACCGGCACATATGCTATTCTTAGGGGGGAAACTGGTCTGGAACCGGCACATGCGTGCATATAGCTTCTCACCCCCCATTTGGCATGGAACCGGCACATGTGTTATTCTTATGGGTGAAACTGGCATGGCTTATTGCACCCCAACCCCTTTCTTCTCTTTTCTCCTCTTATCTGACGTAGAACCGGCAAAACTTCCCTACTCTGCTTTATCACTTTCACTATTGAACATGTGCTAAACAGTTATCATTTTTCTAACATAAATATTTATGACCACTGTGAATAATAATAGTGTAAGTACCTAATATCGAAGTGTATTTTGTTACATTTAACGTCATTAACCTTGTGTATCAAATGTGACTCTGTATTCAATCTATTGTGCATCCAATTTCAGTATACTTTACTTATGAGATATGCATTAAACATTTCATTCAAAAATTAATATTTCGCCTTGGCCTATTGAAATGAATACTGAATGTCTGTGTCCGATTGCTACAGAAGGACATGTATTACGATAAATGAAATAAATTATCACTTGTGTCTCCCTTTTGGACAATAACTATATATTTGTATTGTGATGTACTTGTACAGAACGTTTCGACTCGAAAAAGGTCGTAAGTGATAATTTTTTTATCTTGATTGTATAATGGACGTAAATAGGAAAACTAGGATATATATTACTTTGCCAGGTAAAATGATTGAGTCATTGTTTTGAGCGTTCAATCTAACTTTCTTAGTGACTTAACATAATTGTTTCTTTTTTCAGGTAATCTTCAGTACTTTTGCTCGGATTATGAAGGATGGCTGACGGTGAGTCAACATAAACAACACTAGTGCTTTTCGAGTGTTTTCATCATGAAGTCCGGAATTTCGTTGATGATGCAGTTGCAGAACCCTGTGAAATTCCTGTTGGGCACTGGGACTGTGGCTTTTTCTTTATATTGCTTCTCATCATTCATTTCATTTGACAAATCAAAATGAAATGTTTTCGTACCAATCGTAACATTGACGAGATTCAACCGCAAAATAGGCATAAGAATTTTACAGCTTCAATTTAATAAGTTGTGATTTGAATTAGCTGGTACTTACGAACCGAGTAATGATGTCACGTTGTGTGTCTTATCTCATCAGTTGTGTAGATAGATATGCTTGACAGGGTGGAATTATTTTTTCCAGATTTTACCTGTGAATATGATGTGAACCACATCGGACATGAATAAATAATTTTCAAAAACCCCAAAGGAACATTCAAACTTGTCTCAGAATATGATCATGAAAGTTTCTTTGGTCGGTGTCATGCGCTTCGTGCGGTAAAAATGAGTTGAATGGTTCGATTAAATATTATCCAAGTGACATTAAAATTACCTTATATGTAAATTAGGTATTTACATCTACTAATATGATTTATTTTCCTTTACTGCTTTTGTCATAGACAAGTGATGAAGACGAACAGTCGTGGAAACGTTGTTAGAAAAAGTAAATAAAAATTGTCTATGAAAAAGGTCGTAAAATAGAATATATCTAAAATGTTATTTAAGTGAATATTACAAGCGTGTTAAATTAGGCGTTAAAATATTATTTATGAGTAATATAATTGCTTAACGTACGTTTAATTTTAGGTATATTAAAATATTCCTTAATAATGGAACTTCATAATAATTTTACTTAAGATACTTCATATTGTACCTAACACCTTCCAAGATTTAAAAATGCTGTGACATTACTTTACTTTATAAAAAACAAATCAAAGTTTAAGCAGGATTTTTCAAATTGATCTTTCGGCGAGTCTGTTTTAATGATGTGGCTCGACGAAGAAAAAAATTATGAAAAGAAGACTCATCATTAACTTTATCGCGTTCCTACGGAAAATCATCCCATCCTCAGAGCGCCGCCTCGGACAGAGTAAGAAGGTGCAAGATCATGAAAAGAACACATCGGAGAACGTCCTTGGATGTCGTGGCTGTAGGGAAGGCGTCGGAGCTTGGAAGCGAATACGTAGCAGGGCGCGGAGAAGCGGGGTGAGGCAGGAGGCCGTTCGTGTCGGCCGCACATCGCGTGGCGATCGAAGAACGAATGTTCGCGCTCCGCCCCCTCCCTCGCCAACGCTCCCGCGGCGGACGCTTCTTTCGACGTCTGTCCTTGACGCGTCCCTTCCGCGGTCACTTCCTCATACTCCCGCACTCTCCTCTTCTCCGCGACATTCAATCTCCCCATCACTGTTTCTGTTATCTCATTACATTATCCTTTTATCCTTACCTTCTATCTCATTCTCACACTTTTTCACCTTTCTTTTATTTTTAATTGGACTCCTTGATGCTTGTTCCTCCTTTAGTAGACTTCCTATTGTCTTGTGTTTTAATTTCATCACGTATTCTCTACTCCCTCTTCATCTCCCATTCTATCCCAAACAATAAACATTTCTTTTCACATACAAGTCTTGGGTTGCTGTTTCCTATGTTCAAACGACCTTCTACATGTTCCCTCCAATTCCTGATTTCGTTGGTTGTCTCATGGTTCGTCATTCTCCATTTTTATTCTTCTATAAGAATTTGACACTGGTGCCCTTCTTTACCCATTCTTGATCCCATTTTGTGTTTCCCTGATAATTGTCTGCCTAATTTTTGCTAATTTTGCCTATTTTCCCTGATAATTGTCTGCCTAATTTTTGCTAGTTGCCTAATGTATATGTTCTCAAGTGTTATTTACCTTTCAATTTTCTGGTAGCATTTCTGTCACCTATCATTTTCCTCAATTTCTGGCTTGTTTCTTTCTGTTTTTCTTGTTCTTAATGTTATTTTTAAAAAAAACATGTTTCAAAGAAAAAGTCCCCTTAAGTACTTGGAAGAATAGTCGTAATGTGCAACTATTTTAATTCCAATTTATCTTAAACTCAAGGTATATGTGTTTCTAAATAGCATGGAAATTTCAGGAATCCAAATAATGAATCTAGTCCTTGCACTCTTTTTCGTGCTTTTTATGTCGTTTTCATGCTCATTATGGTAGCTTTCTCTCTTCAACTTCACTTCAAAATTCATCTGATCAAAAATATGGTTGAGCGAAAAGTGTGTTTCCGAACTGAATGAGAGTTCTCCCTTTGTTAAGATTAATGAAAAGTTTACCGATAAATATCTTAAGAGCTTCTAGAATTTCATATGCTACCCATAGGCTTCAATATTTTATCCTGTTTAATGAAACTGTTTTACAAAATGTCTTCATTCACTGATGGGATGTTCCAAACCATGAGTTGGGTTGGAATCATTAACTTTCAATTACCATATGAAGACGTAGTAGATAATTTTATCTACTACCGGAAGAAGTAGAAAATTTGGGAGGGTAGATGTGATTTAATACGATTAATTCTGGTCTGAATAATTCCTTTCTATTTCATATTGTAATTGGTAAGTTTGTATAATGTGGACCAGGGAAAAGAGAAAAATTAGGTTTAGACAAAATGTAACTTCAAAATATCTTGTTCATGCTATATGCACGTAGGTGCATTGTACAATATTGTGTATGTACATTGAATTCTTGCGACCGAAAAACTAATTGTTTTACGTTTCCCGCCCTCCTAAGACTTTTCGATATGTTAAATTCTCTGTAGCTGAAGTGCGAGGTGCGGAGATTATTTAAGGAAGATCTGAAAAGGAACGGGCAGAGGCATTATGCATTCTCTAGTGGAAGACTAAAATCGGCTCATTCGTGAATGTCGCTGAGGGAAATGAAGTGGACCAGCACACATCTGTATTCAAGTTGTTTCTGTTGGCTAAACTCTCGCATACAAAACAATCTTATATAATCTACTAATCTCTAAAGAACACGTGTGGATAGCTCCTTTGAATTTGAAGTTATTGAGGAGTTTCTTACAATACACTCTGAAATGTGTTTGGTTTTCACGTTTTGAGAAATCTCGAAAGCTACCAAGAACATTTCTTTGAGAAGTTATCTCGAGAGAGCTGGACCCTTCAGAATACGCCCCTGATCGTAGTTAAATTCGAGAAAACCGAGTCTGTTATACTGAAGTGGCACTGAATATAATCATTCTCTACCTTGTTTGCTTCAGGGGAATAGAGGCGAGACGTTTTATTTCGACTTTCCATGAAATTTCATTGGATTTTTTCGAACCTTGTTGGTTATATTATGAGAATTTGTTTAAATTATAGTGACAATATTTGTTTCAAGCTTTGTATATTCGATGTTTTATCAATTGAAAATGGGAAATGGGACCAGAGCTGGAAGCCAGGACCTCCAGATTTACAGGCTGGTGTGCTATGACAATGAGATCTCTGAGATTTTAGGATTATCGCAAATTGAATGACAATGTGTGGGCAGGGTATGTGAACAAACGGAGAGGAATAGCTCATCAGCGCGTAATGATTACATCTCCGCTCCCGTCTCTCATTTCCATCCAATATAACATCATTAATCTGTTACCACACGCTGTGTTTAACCGCTATTTAAGAGATTATGTGTTTTTGTAAATACTGTCTCACACATCCGGGTATGTAAAGCAAATATGATTGTTGTAAGTTATCCGTGGGAAAATTTGTTTCTCGGGAAAATGGTCGGACTGCAGTTGTGCGTTTCCTCCGCGGGGAGTCTGGCTTCTTAACGCCCAGGATGATGTCTTCTCTAAGCCACCCCTCCATTTGTCGTTTCCCCTCCCCTTCAACACCTCGCCGCGCACTCGCTTCGCATCGCGAGTTCATAAACTCCGGTATAACATTGGGAACACGACGGCGGCTCCACGAAGGCGAACAATTGTTCCACACGCACAAACCCACCCCTCGTCGCTCGTCCAAACCGGCGAACATTTCGTCTCCACTCTCTCCAACCCCTCCCTCTTGTTGGCAGTGTTTACCGAAGTGGGCGATACTACTACCCCCACGGGAGTTATCTAGTGGGACGGCACGAATAAGGCGCAAAGGATTTCTCAACAAAAGACTTAATATTTGGAAATGATGGGCTCGGCAAGTTGCGTAGGTTCATTGCAGAAATTCTCCTCTGGTTAATAGAAACTTTAGAGTGTAAGGTATAATTAAATGTTTGTTACTTCAGCATTTCAATGTAAGAGGTTTACGAGAAGAGAATGTTTTCATAATTCATTTATTTGATTAACTTTGATGTGTTATGTTTTGAAAAGCTGCTTAATACTATTTTAAAGAGACAGAGGTGATGGCTGCAAGAACAAGTAAAGAGAGATATTCTGTTCGAAATTAGAGTTCAGGTATATAAATTACCTTTTAAAAGCCATCGTTTTGTTAATCCATTCTATCATCGGATTTTCTTCCCACAATCACAATTCAATGGGGAAAGGTAAATTCCACGAGGAAAATTGACCATTCCTGTCTGAATTACTTATAACAGTGAAGTACCAAATTTTTATAACACAAAATTTAACTGACGATGATGTCATGAGAATTGCTTCTTTTAAGATTCCAAAAACAAATAAATTGGTAGTTCGCCATAAAAAAGAGCAAACAGTAGGAAAGACGATTCAAGTAAATTACTGACTACTTATGTTTAACTCTTGGAAAATAGGAGCATTTAACTCCAAAATAAAATATCTAATAAGGATAAAATAAAATAAAATCTTAGGCCACAAGTACCTTACCATTCAATAATTAGAGTGTTCTAAAGTGTTGGCGGAGACTTAGCATCTAAATTAATGAATTAATCTTGATCGAGTTCGGTAGAGATTCATAGATGATCCTAGAATATGATACGTTGTCATCAATCTAACATTTCGTAGGTTCTACGCTTTGTAATCTTTATTTGCACGGGTATTTGTCCTGACGTAGAGGAGAAAGCCGGGGAGGAAACAATTAAAATACGAGAACTCGAAATTTTGAGATGTTGCTTTCGTATACTTTCGAGAGTGTCAACCACTCTTTGCCAAAAGGGACCATACCATTCGGGAATCGTTCTATATAATTCCCTGCCCAAGAATATAAAAGATATTATGAAATTGAATATCTTCAAATCCGCGGTTAAAAACTACCTCCTGCACCAGTGCTTCTACACTGTAAAAGAATTTATTGATTTTAACAAAAGTTAAATTCGTCTTGTGCTTTATCACGCCATTGCTGTAGTACTTTTTAAACAACTTATAACAATTTCAAAAACTATTTTCTTGCATGATTGTGTTGTCTTATGGCTCATATTAATTTAGTTTTATGTGTACTCAACATTGGCACGTTTGTGTACATAAATTCTGTAGCCCCATCCTGGCCCGGGTTTTTCTCCGGTTTTCCTTCGGGTAGAGGCGGATTTATCATACAGGTTCTCTAGGCTTTGTCTAGGGGCGGGTCTATTGTAACAATAAATCGTGAATTTAGTGTTATTTCAATTTTTAAGCACTATACTCAGAATAATCTATAGTTCGATAATAACTTACATGTAATTTTTTGCTTAAAATTACAAACATATTGACATTCTATTAGTATTATAACTCGCAGCTAACTTTTTATCTTATCTAGGAATTTTTGCTGAATTTTTTGAATCCGCCTCTGCCTTAGGGCCCTTGATCGGAATTGATGGGATGGTCCCTTGCTTGCTTCCGGAGAGTAAATTAGTTTTTTTCCCCTCCACGTGGTCATACGCAGTTTGTACTGTTTTTTGACAATAAATTTATTTATTTATAAATTTATTTATTTATAAATTTATTTATTTATTTATTTAAGATGCTCACAAAGAAAGGTTCTGTTGGTATCTCATTTCTAATGGAGTAAATTGAGGTGGAATATAATTTTTTGAATTATCGTTATATCTCACGAATTAAGATATCGCATTTTTGTACGAATATGTTAATTCAAGTATCTAAAAACCAATATCTGGGTTTTTAGCTATTTCAATTTTAAACGCTTGAGCAGAGGTAAATTTTCCAGGGTTTTGTTGTCCACGCTGACATTCCCACTCCTACCTGTATTCTATCTCTGCACATTACTGAGTCTCCGAGCATTCCTACGTTGAAAGAAATCAAATATTATCTCGTTTCTGTCTGGGATTATACTTGTAGTTTTTTCCATTATAAGTTTTTTCTTGTTTTATGAATTCCAAATAATATTTTGAGTTTTTACAATGCAGAAATGGAAAAAATTAAGACCGTTCGAAGCGATTGTTGTACCTAATACCAATATCACAAAATTCTCGCAACCATTGTCGCGGGTGTTCAGCTGACATTAAATTTTATACCCATATTATACTCGACTGCGAGTTTTGTTTATACTTGAGAATTATTGTTTATATTCGCCACTATTAATTTTCTGCTGTGATTAATTTTCTGATCGAACTAATGACTACCCTTGTTCAGTTTATTTTTGTAACGTTCATTCAAATACATTCTAAAACCAAATGAAACTACTATTACCACTATTAAGAATGAAGCATTCAGACCTTTCTATTCACTTTATACAGGGAATTTTGTAAATCTGCTTTCTTTATCTGTTACACCATCCAATAGATATTCATATTCTTTCAATAAAGGTTGTAGGTTTTCTGAGGGAAATATGGAGAGTTTCAAGTGTAATTTGGACCTGTACTAATTTTTTTCGGTGACTTAAATAAAATGTTTGTTGAAGAAAACCTCTCTATTTTTACCAACTTTTTTGCTATTCAAGTGTATCTAAGGGCGTGTATTTTCGCGATGGCAATCTCCACAAAATCCTCAGAAGGCAATCCCATGTAATTAAAGAAAATATTGAAATACTGAAATATTCTCCATGTTACTTATTGTAATAGTTCAACTTTATTTTATGACAATAACGTAAGGAATGTACTCTGGTATTTTTTGAGAAATGTTTCGCTTATTGAAGTTGTACTCCGTTTTAATTTACTGCAGTATGACGTGAAACTGTATGATAGAAAACGTAGAAGATAGAAATATTACTATTCATTTGTCTGTATAGGTAAGTTCCTCTCTTATACGCACAGGAATCTGAATATGACCATTACAAAATTATGTTTCACGTATCCGTCTGAAAAAAAGGTTTTAATTTAAATGATGGCCACGTAATATCAATCCAAAAGACAAAACTATACGTGTCATATCTTAAAAAAATGAAATCTCTAATTGCTTGTTAGCTTTAAACCACTTATGCAAATTTTATAACTCAACTAAATAGATGAGAATGGCCAGATCAGGGCATTTCTTCATTTATTATTTAACGTATGGTTTGGCTATCAAAACAGATGTAAATTTGTCCTAATACTCAAGCTAGTACGGTGCAGACAGAAATTTAAATGAAATGGTTTTAAACGTTTCTTATTGAATATATTTATTATCGTTTGAATAACCTACTAAGTTCCGCATCCTAACTTCTAACGCAAACGGTACTTCCATTGTGTGACCCAAAGAAAAAGAAACAATAATACTGATGATTGAATAAAGAATATAGAAATACATCTTTCTCTCTATATGTTCTCGAATGTTATTAAGCCAAAAGAGTATAAATTACTACTTGTTTCCGATGAGTGAAATAGCTCTCTCACCAAGAACATTCGAAGCATTTAATGTCCGATAAATCAATATGTTATCATAATGACGATTCATTGTTAAAGATGTCCACACAAATAGGAAAATTATTTTTTTTCATGGTTGTGTCAGAAAGTAGTTATTTACATTTTCAGATCATATTCATAAATATTTTGTCATAACTTTTGTTTAGTTTTTTCTTAAATTTAAATATGAAATATGGATTTATTTCAACACAAACGATCTTCCTTTCCAACAACACAATTTTGCTTTATCGTCTCATATCGTTGATCCTCAATCCGATTGCGGTTATCGGTTTCCTCAGATTTCAGGCTTCACATTTCCATAGCATCTTGAGCAATTTCTATTTTCTTAAAAAAGAAACAGAGAAGAGTAGGGTCCAACGATCCGAGGGAAAAAGATTCGAATAAAAGACGAATTTCCCTGACAATCATTTTAATATGAACACAAAATTCTATGAAACATGTATGGACAGTCAGTTATCAGTTAATCTCATTGAGAAATAAATGGAAACATTATTTTAGATTTAAATCGAAAAAAACCTGAATGAGAAATTCTCTTATACTCAGAGATAATGATAGTATAAACAGGTTTTCATACAAGTAAGGTTATGCATTATGACACAATAATTTACTTACCCGAAATTTCGTACTGATTTTTATTATTGTAGGTAGAGCAATAACAGAAGGAATCTCGAGTAGTAATAATCAACTACTAAATTAAAATCATGATTTAGTTTTATTTTGACTATAAGAATTACAGGATTTTTTCTCCAAGTTGGTGGAATTATCAAAGTATAGTCCCCTAATATAAGAATGGACTGTATAACTGCAGAAGTTTCGTAGAGTGATAACGAATTAATGTCGTTAAACAACTTCGAGGATTTCTTGCTAAAGAAAACTAGTTGCGTGAAGAAGTGAGTCTCGAAATAAAACAGTAATATCATTTAATTATAATATCGTCTTAGTTATCTATATTTAATTATAATATCGTCTTAGTTATCTATATTTAATTATAATAGTCTTGTTATGCACAGAGTGCACTATTAATTGGTTGAGCATTTGTTGGGGCGGAGGTCCAGAAAAACATTGTTTCGAAAATTTGGATATTATATTTATATTTACATAAAGGCGTGATAAAAGAGAATATCATCTATCAATTTACTTGAGTTTGCGAACCATTCTCACGCCTCATGCGTGTAAAAAACTAGGAAGTGCGGCTCGTTGCCCCACGCTACCCCACTTGGTATTAATTTTTTGTGGTTGGAAAATGTTTCTGGCACCACATACTAGTACATTATTTGGACTAGGGATCGTTGTTCCCTGAAGAAATGTTTCTACCATCCACCCACCTTTCTTTTAGTTGTGTCTTAAGTGTAGCATAATAACAAAAGCCAATTCTCATTCCAATACTTTCTCTTCTATATACAAGGGGTGGCGGGGTAATAAATCAAACCCAAGTCAGTTCATAAAGGAAACTATATTTTATGTAATTAAATGACACCCCACAAACCAAATTAATTGAAATTCATGTATTGTATTAATCAAATATTGGGTTTGGGGATATTTATAAATGGAGAGTAAATATACATGTGTAGCTTGCTGTACGTACATCAGAATGGATATGTTGATTGAATAAATTTTGTAAAAATAGAAATGTATAAAGTTAGTGTTGCTGAGTTGTCACCAGGTATTTAATTAGATTAATTGATCGAACTCGTTTCCAAGATAAAATCCTGTACTCGAATCTCACGTAACCATTTCAAATTCTGAATTATAAGTTTTTAAAATAAAAAATGACATTGACATATGGGGTTAATTTGCAGAAAACATAGAGCTCGCCTCATGTTAGTCATCTCGTAGCGTAGACTTTTGACTGAATGTAACAACATCCATGGCAGCCATTGCGCGTGTTCGGCGACAGTAGTGGGTCGGTGTTGGCGGCGAGCAGAGTGGGGCGGGTGCGTTCCACGCCTCGACTTCGTCAGATAATCTCACGACGTGCGCGGCGGAAGGTCGCGGCAAGTCTTGCATCAGTGCTGCCTCACCGCTGTGCCGCACTGCATTTGATTACCTCCCGCATTGCCCCTTTCATCGCCATCAACTCGAACCCCTCCTCTTCCCCAACATAATCGTTTCTTCCGCGACCAGCGTCATCCCTTCAAACTGTCAACTAGCGCATCCCAGAAACGACGATTTTGCTGCCTCGAACGCGATCGCCCGGGACCTAGGCATGCGCAATGCACCACCTCATTGTCCCGTTCATCACCGCCACTTGACCTACCTTTCTCCGCAAAAATCGAGTTGCCCCAGACCTCTCGCCTGCTCCAGGGACGTTCCATTGCCTCAGTCTCCAAACGTCGAGTTTCTGGCAGTCCTCGGTCATTTTCTTTGACACGAAATTTCTACTACTAGCGGTCAATATCTTTGAGCAATATGTCAAAAATTCCACTGGAACTTGCGCAAGATTCGTGTGCCGTATTGTTTTCAAGTTTGTGAAAGTGTTTTCTAGGGATGAACGATGTTCAGAATGATTTTAATGCTTAAATGTACCCCCTAAAGTTTTCTCGTCGCTTTTCACGACACATGATAAAAACCCGAGATGAGAACCCTGCAACTTAGGTCTAAGGGGAGACCACTTGAAGCACAAGGTCGACTGTGTTACGGAGGTTAACGAAGACAAGTCCCAATGGAGAACGAGATTGGATCATGCCACTCTGAATGCATTATTTCGATATGGATGGCGCGAATCATCCTTAATGATTCTCATACCGTCGTCGCATTGGACGTGTTTGACTCGCGCTAGTTCCGACCCCACATCTCCCCTCTCCGCTTGTCACGATCACCAGAGTGCCTCCGGCGTGCTCTCTGTCGTTGCCACCTGCTGCTTGGAATGCGCTTTGTTGATCTGGGGCACGTGATTTGCATTACGCTGGAACTACCATCCGTCAGATTAACGTGACTCTCTCGTTTCGCAGGTTGCATGATCGGTGGGAACTCCTTCGCAGCAATGGCGCCACAAGACAGGGCCAAGGATTTCCACTCGGAGCGTCCTTTCGGGAATGGCTGCTTCTATATAACGCACGATCAAATTACCGTTTCACTTCTTCCAAGGTTTAACTGTTCAAGTTAGAGTAAATATTTTGGTTGTAGCTTAGTATTCAAATCGTATCGTTTGATTAACTTTCCGTGTTACGTTATCATTCATAAATCATCAGTATAATTTTTTTCAAAAATATTAAATGATGTAAAGAGAAGAAACATTTTCCTACCATTTCTTAAGAAGTATAGTTAAATTTCTTTAAATTATTTTAAAGAAATGAGCGGAACAGAGATTACGGATCATGGGGTGAATCATAAACTTGAAAAAATAATGAAATTATGCACTTAGCTAACTACATAAACTGTTTAATTTTGTGGTAATTAAGTATAATGATAGTGATAAGATGGATATAGAGCAAAAAAAGTTCTTAAAACCAGAGCCAATGAACACGAGATACACTTAAAAACTTAATCCAAAATATCCCAATGTAGTCACGAATCACAGAGTAAATAATAACTATATTGGTTGTGAGAACGTGATTATCAATATTAAGGAATGAATTATCACCAAGAGGGAACATCTTACATTAAACAATAAAATTAATTTAAAAAGAGAAAAAAATGATATATTTTTCCTTGTAAGCATTGTGAGATTCGAATGTTTTCGACACTCCTCTGCTCATCAGTAATTGATTCTAACCGTTTCAAAATTCATAAATGATTTGTTCTCCTTAGAGGAAGTGTCTTTTTACTAGTTTTGTACACCTCAAAATATTTTTGCAGACCTATGGTTTTACATTGTTTTAATTCAAATCGTGTCATGTAAATATATGCACCTGGTAAGAACTATATGAATTGGTCGAAACTTTGTGCGCATCGCTATTACTTTCTTCTTCTTTTTTCTTAAAAAAAGCTTTTCGGTAATGCGAGAGTGCACAATAAATATAGTTTGAATATTGAAGATTATGGTATTGTATTATCAAGTAATTCAGAAAAAGATCCAATAAATTTTTACGGAAAATATATCTTAAACTATGGGAAGGAATCTTTCAATGTAGCAAAGAGATTATATAATATATTATTTATATATTTGAATTTATTATATTATTATTAATCATTATATAAATTTTATGTATCTATAAAATTATCATTAGTATTACAAGATCTAATTTCCTAATTTTCAAGCCACGAAATATTTACCTGCAGATGGATTTCGATTCCGTTCCGGTGAATATAACACAGTTTGCTAGTGCGTGTGGGATATTATGATGACGTTTTGTTAGCTAACGTTTTTGTATGTATTGTGGTTGTCTACAGAATATGTTGTTGCTGGATTAATTAAATGGGTCACGTAAATTATTGGTGGTGTGTTTATATTATTTATTAGTTGGCGAACTCTGGATAGTGTCATTGTTGTCATTACTACGTCGTGTTGGGTATTTTTAACGCACCGGTGTTGAACTTAATGAACTGTCGAAACGTTGGATGCTTGATTAAAGAAAGTTGTTGGGAATAAACCCAGAGGAAAAGCGTATTGTTTGTTCTCGTGAAACTAGGTATGTGATTCAATGTCCGATGCTGAATCCCGAGGCAAACGTAGCGAAGCGTCCCGACCACCTTGCACTGCCTCACGAGGCGCTGGAGGGCCGACGGAGAGTCATTGGGCGGCCGGCCTTGGGCGGACAAAGGAAGACTGCCTGAGTAGAATGATGGCGGGCAGATGCGCTGATGGGTGGGCCCTCTGTGGGTGGGAGGACGCCTGATGCTGCTGCTGTCGCTTTGTCGGATGTCGCCATCCGACGTCGTTTAAGAGATACGTGACGTTGTTCTCCGGTCTCTTTAACTCGGAGGATTGCTCGAGAGCTTGGATGATTGACTGCAATACTCTCGCCATTACGGAATAACTGGTTCTGTGCATTCGTTTCAACAAGCTATTGTGACAACTGGAGACTTAATGTGCACCTCGTCTAGGCCGGAGGAGTACATCAAAAAGTCTCCGTGAATGTTCGTTTTCTTCCTTGAACTCTTTGCAATCCTACCTTTCATGAAACAAATTTGCTTGCACGAATAATAGCATTATCGTGTTATTTGAGATTTGTGATATTTTTTCTTAAAATGCCAACGCGTAATGAAGTTCAGCGCGGTCCCGCGTGGTAATGGACGCCATCGTAACATGATACCAAAATATAGGCCTCATGATCTTATGAAAATGCATCCTCATATCTTTAGCTCATTCATTACTTGTTCTTGCATAATGTTATTTCTTCAAAATGCATATCCAGAAATCAAAACATGATTTTATCACATATAAGTCGAGACCAAATAAATCTCAAAGATGGAAGCGATGCAGATAGGGTGGGATAAAGTGTTGGGAGGGTTGGTTGAGGAGTGGAAAAGAGAAATCGGTAGAGAATAATGCGCATTTGAAGGCTATAATAATAATTGATAACAGATAAAAGATTAGGACTATATATGTAAAATTACTTGAGACCGACGGAAAGATATGCATGATAAGATTGAACCTTCTTCACCTTCATTTGAACATTTTTTTATATTTCTCTTGATCAACGTTATCATTGACCCTCTTGTCTGCAAAATTCGTCATTAAAAGACTCACTGTTGTTTCTCTCTACTCAATTATCTTCCTTTCAATTACAAAACCTTATTCATTACATCCTTTCTTCTGTTTTTTCTACTCATTTCATAAGTTATCATTCCATTTATATTCTCGTCGTAAATGTCCAAGTTGCATCCCATATTCCATATGTTTATCGTATTTAAACCATTTTAAGCCTTTGATTAAGTAAAACATTAAAATGAACATAATTCTCTTTGATTTGTGATAATATGCCGTAAAATTTCATAGTTGCCTTTCAGATGAGTTAGGTAAAAACGACCATTTTAAATCAAAGATACGAACAGACAGAAGCATCTCCCCAATCCAGCAATGACTTCGGAGGGCGGAACCGAATCTGTAGAAAAAGCAAAAAGGGCACCAAAAGCCCTGCGAGTCCAACGCGTTGTGCGGCGGCAGCGGCTGGCGCGGAGCACGGGGCTGCTGCGAAAGGAAGGAACCGTAGCGCCACCGTCGCTCGAGTGCCAGGCGCGCAAATGTCAAGGTGCGGGCGGCCTCGCCTCTCGCCTCGCCTCGCCTCGCGCGGCCTGCGGCTCCTCCGCTGCCACTGCTGTCGCCACCGCCCGCGCGCGGCCTCCATCTGCCGCCCTTCTACGCGCGTTCGCGTCGCGTCGCGTCGCGATGGCCTCTTCTGCGAAAGGTCTCGTGGTGTTGTTACACAGCGTCTTCATCGCCAGGCGGTTCGTCTTTTTTGTCCACCGATTACGTGCGGTCAGCACGCTAACGATCGGAATTATAAAAAGGTTTTGATTCCAGTCAATGTGATCGAATTCCCTGGATCAAGTGCTGGATATTCTTCTTTTCTTTGAGGAACGTAACCATTTTAATGGGGACAAAATCCCCACTGATATAAGTAATCCAGAAATGATCTAAATATACTAAAACTTTATTAACTTACCAGAACTATTCTGATTTATATATCTCCCAAATTCATAGTTCAGAAATCATAAGTAAATTTGTGAAATGGTTAAAATTCATAAATCTGTTCGAATTACTGGGGAGTGGGAACTGCCAGCCTATTTCTCCTCAAATTCAGGATCAATTTAATTATGAATGAGAGTGCTTCGAACAGGATGAAACTTTGGAATTTATCTTTTGTGTCACGAATCCACTGGAAAATCCAGGACTTTTCCTGGCATTTTTTATTAGATGATGTTTTGCAGTCATTGCTGAGGGGAAGAGTGATTCGTATTCAGGAGACATTAGGTTCACTCTAACAGGTCAAAGACATAAAACTAACACATTTCGATCGTAAAATGTATAGATTTATAACGATTGGTCTCACAAATCAAAGAATTTTCTGACTAGACTTCATAATGAATATATTATCGAATATAAGTTTTCCATTGATGCTATAATATTTATATTTTACAAATAAAACGACTTGTTCACTATTTTGTGTCATGTGCATGAGAATACTTTGACTGATGCCACTTCATGGAATCAGAGCCTTCCACGGAGGTGGAATGCTGAAGACTCTTTGCTCGAGATTGTAGAGGTAACTACAATGAGACTTCATTGCAAATTTTCATTGTTGACAATCCAGGCGTAAATGAAAAACGTCCTGTGTAATTTTCTTTCTTTTTCTCCAAAAACGTTCTCCTTGGTGACGTCAGTTCTCCTTGGCGATAATCGATATTGTGTGGGCTCCTGTTGATAGTTTACTTGATATGATTGTGTGGGCGTATACATCGTCGCGAGGCTAATATTCATTATGCCATAACAGTCGGTGAAATCGATATTGTCATGTATACTATTGTTTCAATGTCGCGCAAAATCATGGTTATCAGGTATGGCACTATTTTGGGTTCTATTCGTGGAATTTCGAGCAATTTTTGGAAATCAAGGTGACATTTGGAACATAATCCGCAGTTTAATTGTTTGGCTATTACAACTGTTACAATAGAACCGTCTCCATATTTGAATTATTTGGCACTTACAATGGTTTCAACACAACACATTAAATTTTGATATTTTAAGTACTATTATTATTAATGGTGTTTTTCCATAATTTTTCGTAATAAATTAATGCGTTTGATCAGTTTTCTGCGACTCAGATAATGTTTTCGGCTCTTAGAACTTTGGCAGTTACATGGTTCAATTCTGTACATTTGTCGTTTTCATTTTTATGGGATGTTTATGGTTTCTCCACCCATTCGCAAGGGACATCGTGTAAAAATGCTTTACTTACATATTATTTTATTACTATAAATGTATGTAAAAGTAAAGTGTGTGTGGCAGTGGTGAAGTAATTAGCGTCTTTAAGTCCTCGAGAACACTTAAATCCACGGTATGTAGAACGACGTGAAACGTATGAAATTTGCGCGGTTCAACCGTTATCTTATTATTATAAGTGCCTGTTGGTTCATTATGGCATTTACAAGACGATGCTGAGTTCTATTAGCGAAATAGAAATCCTCAAGGTGGAACACATTGCTCTTTTATCACTGCGACTTCCCAACCACTTTTGTCTATTGCATCGTCTAGGGACATGTGACAATTGCGACGGACTGGGACACGAATCCGGGACCTTCTGCTACGGTCGCAGGTGTACCACCCTCCTCGACTCCCAAAGTCCGTACACAATAGAGCACGTTGGTCCCGGTCTGTCGCACTCTTCACGTGGCCGTAGACGACGCAACTTTTCCTCCACGAGTAGTTACTCGAAAATTGAGAGTTAAAAAATATAAGCATGTAATTACTTTTGTTTATTGTCAATATTTCATGCATTTTGAATCGTTCAGTATGGTATATTTCTATCCACATTCCCATCCGTTTTCGTACATGTTGTTCTATTGCATTCTTGCTGATCATTCTTTTTTTTTTTTTACAAAACTTGAATCTTTTGTTTTGTGCTATTGAATGGAAATAACTCTTTTGCACTCTACGAGTCTTCTTCAAAGGGTCCGAAAATGTAATTGCAGTGTTATTTTGTCGTGCAAACGTTGGATTAACTTCGACCAACCTTTTGTGGAGAAGTGGAAGTAACATTTACTTGAAATTATTTTCACTAACATTAAGCATTATGCAATGCATACATCTTCTGAGTCGGAAAATTGGAGCAAAGTGTTTGGCGATTTCAATAATCCAGTTAAGGTTTCGGATCTGCTTAACTCGTTTAACATTCGTTTCTCTTCTGAGGGGAGTTACATGAAAGTAACTCAGTATTCATAATAAATTCAGTAAAAAATTCATTCCTTCTGTTCTTCGACTTGAGTTCATTTACGGAGCGAAAACAAGTGGTGTGTCGATGCTATCTATTCCGCAGTCTCAAGTCGAAGGTTTATTTCTCAGTGACTGGAAATTTTGATCATCCACTGAAACATTCTTGTAGTGAAAGAGATTTTACTCCTCAGTCACGACCTCTCTCTTGTTTTAAATTCCTCCTGTCATGATTTTAAAGCACGAGTTTATCACGCACACAGAATTTTGGTAACCATAAATAAAACTCTCCTTAAAGTCGTGATTATCTCCATTCTCGGTCACAGCCTTAATAACATTTAGTTACAACAATTTGGTTGCCGAACGTTATGCATTTCTACCCGCCAATTTATCTGAACAGTTATACATTTTATTAATTTACTAAAGTCCAACCTCATGACATGACGTGTTTTATTTTCGCTTCCGAGAGCTCCGATGGACTGGACTCGAATCCGCAACATGTGGACCACGGGTCTGCTTCGCTAACCGCTGATCCGGCAATGCATGTTCTACACTTAAGTTGTCGTATGAAACAACAAATGCTACAGAGTAACAAATAGCCCTCCAAACCACGGTTGATAAAACATTCGTTGTACAATTTCCTATTGAATTCCTTCTCAAATATTTTACATCGTAATGGAAATTTTTAACAATGTTTCATGAAAAACTATGGATTACTTATCTTAAATTTAATTGTATTTCGCTGTACTTTGAGTTTTTTAATACATTTATTATACAGAGATAAAATTATTATATGATGTCGCAAACATACCAAATTCTTTATCTAATTACATATTACAATATCTTACTCTTAGTTAACTAATGAAATTGAGATGTTTTACGTGTATATTTGAAACCTAAGATAGTAAAACTTAAAAAAGTTATAGATTTCAGTTGTTTTTTTGTATAAGATAGAGAAAAATTCATATAACAAATAGGTCTGAGTCTGATGCATTGTTACACAAATTTTTTATCCGATGGAAAAAAAAACTGCTCTGGTGGTGTCTTCTGGTATTATAGTCTGAACCTGTGAGTAGCAACAGTGACCTCGCATCACCGTAATTGTGCGAAGATATTGTAAGCTTTTTTTAACATTTGTCCAACATTGACGAATGTAAATATTTGTCCAACATTGACGAACATTCGTGAAATTCCTATGCTTTTACTTGTTAAGTTGTAAGAGATACAACGAAAGATTGTAAGATAATTGTAAGCCTAAAATTATTTTTGCCACTTTCGACTTGCACTTCTTGAAAGTTTCATTGTGAGTATTAATTCGTCGTGGACTGGGACTCGAGTTTTCCTTTAAATNATATATATATATATATATATAATATATAATTCGTTTCACAAAAGGTCTTATGTCTTTAATTATTTATTTACTTAATTAGATTATATAATGGACGTTAATTGTAGTAGTATTTGTTCTCCTAGGTTTGTCGGTCGTTGATGGTGAATTTGAATGAGTGTAACGTCTGTCAGAAATTTGCTGTGTGTGGTTGGATACACGTCTCTGGCCGGTCCGCTTCGTTCCCTCAGGTCGACTTCGATCCGGAGTTGACGGGTCGCCTCTGAGGTGGCGAGATACACTTGTGTTTGACACCTCTTATCTAGGCGTGTCTTAAACTAGTGAACTAAGGTGCAAGTGATTGATGTTGCGGCATTAGCGTGGTGCAGTTTCCTGACCGCATTGCGTAGACACACTCGGGATTTGAACCCGAGCTGCTGGAATACATTTTGCTGTGATACGGTGGATTGTATAGTTCAGTATGACTATTAAGCGGCAGGATCTTTATTTATTTTGTTTGAAATCGCATATATATATATATATATATATATATATACAGTGGTTAATATTATTTTATTTAGTATTTCATTATGTTATAAGGGTTGCAATTTTGTTTGGTATTAAAGTTGGTATATGATATTAGTATTCTATTTTAACAGCTGGAAGATTTTTTATTCAAATTTGTGAATTTTAGCATACTTAGAATTTTATTATTGTTTGTTTAATATTTCTTTTTATTTCTGTTGATGGTATAGTTCTTTCTTAGGAGTAAACGTATCACGACAACATCTCACAATAGCTGGGCAATTGGCCAGTAACAGGGAAATAACCATTACAATTATACTATAGTCGTTTAGAAACACCTAACTAATATTCCACGGAATGTTTTAAAAAACGATGCATTTCTTCTCAGAATATTCTGTAGGGAAAATGAAATGAAACGTCCATCAGATAACATTTCCGAATACTAGTTTTACTTAACAGAAAAACTTAATTGCTTCGTTCCGTTCCTTCAGGTCAATTCACAACTTCTCTTGGCGTGTACAATAATTTGCTGCTCCTCGCAATTTGTGGTTAACATTTTCCATGCTTGTTGTTGCATTTAACAATTTTATGTGTCTGTCACATATCTTCGCTAAGCGTTTGCGAACGTGCCTTTGTGAACCCTATGACTCCTGCGGTAAACTGGCGTAGCAAATGCACACACCTGCCATTCATGTGCCGTAAAAATAATGGAACTGAGAACGAGAAGACACTAACTCACTTTTACCATCTTGCAGTCTCTACGTTTGCGGTTTTGAACTAGTTGCATTCTTCTTAATTTTATAACCTTTACATCTTATTACTTCTGTTACTACGAGTTAGCTAGTCTTTGATATACTGCTACTGAAGATGACAGTAAAGATGGAAAATGGAGTGTAAATATGCAACACTCCCGCTTTATTTAAAAGATGCAACAACATGGAATATAAAGGGAGAATTACAACGGAAATGAAAATTACAAATTGTTACTCCTTAAAAAATTCTCTGGCAAACACATTGAGGCTCAGAATCTACTTCTTAACACACATTCGAACTGAACAAAAACGTCATTATATATTTCAATTAATTTCTCATTAATACATCTCAACTGTTTTGTCTACTAATGTCTCTTTTAGCGTAAACTTTAAGTTCAACCTATAATCAATTTTTCTTCCTCCTTCACTTCTCGGCGCGTTTTCCGCCCTTGTTTAGAAGACACATCAAGTGCGGCGTTTTCGTCCCTATCCACGGACAGGTGGCTACAATTCTGCGATCTGACCTAAGCACCTCTTCATTCGTTCCTCAAACAAATCTGTTGAATATATCATAGTTCGCCTTATTTGCAATCATGTGATGCGAAGTTCCTGTTATTATTTTCATGTTCGTCATTTTTTCAGGACATTCCCCTCGATTTGCCACGTAAAATTCACACTCCCTTAGCAAGCTCAATTGTTTCTTCCCCTTTAGAGCAATCAAAAATACCATCATCTCTACTCTTGTATCTTTTTAGGTAATCTTTAAAATCGCCATGTCCGGTGAGTATTTGTGCAGGCGAAACCGTGTGTTTTTATTTGAAAATTTCACATTTGGTTTAACATTATATTTTTACCTCCGTTTAGCATTCGTATCCCCTCATATCTGCCATGCTTTAATTTACACACTTGTGATTCCCCTTTTCCATCTCTTCTCCCCTATTTTATCGTCCTTGCCGTCGATCTGCAATTTCTTCTCTTTCCTCATCACACTTCGCAGTGTCATAGCTCAATAGATTGCCCACAATCCAATGTCGAATACGATCTAAATATTTAAACTTAAATGCTGAGAGAGTGTATTAAATTCTGAGATAGTGTCCGTCAGATTTTCAAATCACAGCCATTCCCTACAGAACCTTTAATGAGGGGTGTGCACTGGGAGGGGGACCTGATGCAATATGCGTCATTGAAGATTCGTAAGGTGTGAGATTTACCACGTCTAAAATATGTATAAGACGATAATTTTATTGGATATGGTTTGAAGATTAGACTTCAGGTTTTAGTATGTTATGAATACAATCTGTGAGTGAATTTTTGAACTGCATTTTAGTTGGTAGTTAAAACCATGTGCTAAGAAGAAGTAGCGACACGAGAACCTTCATAATCATTCATTTTTAATATAAATTTCAGGATGAATGAAACTCGCGTGTAAAATATAACTTCTCTAAAAGTCTTGTCACTCAATATTGACATGGAATTAATTTTTAGTTCTTGGGTACCTATTGATAATGTCTTTTGAAGCACTCTCTTTTTTATTCCGTAACGCACTTTCGTGTTCAGACACATTTTCCCCTCCTTTTAGGGAAGTGAAGTCAGCCTCCTCATCTGCTAGGGAAACCTTGGAAAATATTTTGCTTCTGTTTTCTGCGAGCCTATAAAGCGAAGAGACTTTCTAATCCCCTTACGCCACACGAATGATGAGTCCAAGAGCGCGGTTCCTGTTTGGAAACTGGACTTACGCCCCGTCAAGGAACTCTCCTGAAATGCGGAGTCGTATTGTAGCTTTACACAGCTATGTGGTGCATGTTTTGCTTCCGTTTGTGTGGAGAACGGGGCTTCGAGAGAAAATTTGAGTACATGTTTCTCTAATGGCGAATATTGGTTGAAGGACAATGTTACCAAGGGAGAATGAGTGCTGTGGTTTCAGTGTTGCAATCAATGTTTAGACTTCAGTTATTTCTCCACAAATATAAATTATTAACGTTGTTTTACTTCTTGACCCTTGCTATAAACTATTAAAGAGGTTCTTGAGGAAAGGTCACTCTACTCCCATAAAATTTATGATTTTGCGTATTTGTGATTTTATTGGAGCAGGGCGACCTTTCCTCAAGAAACTGCTTAATAATAAATCATTGCATTATAGCTACAGATACAAATTCTTACATAAAAAATGGCAAGCTTCTCACTTTGTCGCACCATTTTGGAGCGTTTAACTCCCTCAAAACACAATAAAATGTCCATCATGTAGTCCTTGACTCAAAGGTGTGCAGAATTACATTTTTATTCATATAGAACAGTAATTATTACAATATTAACAACATTTTTATATTAATACTCAACACTCAAGAATACGCAATCATTGCAGGAAAGAGGGTGATATAGTGAAAGTGAGAATGGCCATTTGGCCGAATGGTTCGTGGGTCGAAACCACTCTCTGATGAAATAATTTTGCTTTGGACAAGTATCGGAACGAACAAGACAAATACTCAAAACACATTCTTTAGAAACAAAATTCACTTGAACACATCTACGAATCCCCAGCTGGTATATATAATTTAGAGAACAGATTCATTTTGTACGTTTGGTTATCACTAATTTATTTATTAAAACCCCAAAATCTGTGAAATACTGTCCAATATGTTACAGTACAATATTAATTTTTTTAAATTCTCAGTGTAGTATAATATTTTTGCAATCTTGGTAAATGGATTCACTTGTAACTTATGTTACATTTGATGGCAGAGCATTCTACCATTTGGGTAGTAATGGATTTTGTTGATTTTGCTATAGCTGTAGCGTTATAAGTTTCCATGATGACGTAAAATGAGAGTGAAACAAAAATATACATGGCATATTATATGAAAATATCACAATAACGATACAAAGCATGACAAAAATCACTGTAGTATAAGTTTTATGTGGTAAATATACATTATTTACTAGCCCTATTTGTGTGCATCAAACTGAAATGTTTGGCAACGTAATAAAAATTGTAGAATATAATTTACTTATACACCCACGTCTACCTTGCAGAGAACATATTCAACCATCGACTCATTTTCTGTTTACATCTGAATGTGATATTATGTCCCCAAGTAAATTCCTCCGAGCAAATTAGTAAAGCGAGTAGACTCCCAACCGTAATTACATAATTGCGGGCTGATACATACTCTCTGCCTGCGATAATAGACTGTTACAGTATTTTAAATGTGGTCTTCCGCAAAATTAGAAGTAAGAAATGTTAATTGAACCGAAAGTTAATTCCGAAGGATAACCTTTGGAAACGAAATTTGGATAACGGTTATCCATTAGTCGGCGCCATCATTGGCGTATGGTGTCATGCGGTGACTCGTTTTGCTGGAATATGTGGACTTAGTGCAATGAAAGAAAATGCACAATTCCTGTCGCAATCTCGGGACAAGTAAAGAGATAAAGCGCAATACGTGCATATCTGTTAGCAAGTGTGCGAGACGCGTGATCCTTCGGCATGCGCGGCACGACGGGCGTCCGAGGCACGCAGCTGCGCCTACTTCAGCCTTTTCTAATCAGTTGCGTAACCCACTTAATGAACGCGCCGCTGCCGCCTCCACCGCCCCTCGTCTTGGAACTCCTCCACCGCTTATGCACCGGGGGTGTAAGGGAAGATGATGACATTGGAGCGATGGGGAACGGAGATGACCCTCTGCTGCAGGCAAAGGAGAGGTGAGATGGAATAGGAACGAGGAGGAAATGAAGGAAGTGTCTAGAAAGGAGTGTGGAAGTTACATTGAGTCATTGACGATTGAGTGGTAAACTGCGCGATCAGATAAGAAATGAGAGAATCTTCAAGGAGAAAATAGTAGGGAAAATGGAGGAAATAGAGCCTGAACAGAGTAGGTGAGAAGATGAAGAAGAGGAAGACGACGACGACAAAGGAGAAACAGAAAAATCATTTACCGAACTATGTCAGCGAAGAAACTAAAGGAGAGGCTTATGCTACAATGGGAATGAGGGTGAATAGTAGGTGAAGGTAAATGCTCTAAAACATATTTCAAATAAAGACTAGAGAAATTGCAAAAGAAAGCACAAGTATTTAAAGGGAAGGGCAAACGATAATGTTACAGGAAAAACAAGACACTGCGTATATATGGTGTCAACTAGAGACTCGTTTCATTTAACAATGGAAAGGGTATAAGATAGGAGTAATACGAAAGTAATGTGGGGAGTAAATGTAGAGTAGTATTTGAATGGAAGCGTGTATTAAAACTTAGAAAGAACAATTGAACTGCGAGATTGTTGCAATAAGTGAAGAGTTTGTAGGTGATGACACAACGCAACTTGTAACGTACTTTCGCATTCCGAATAAAACCGAAAACATAGAGAATGAAAACACGAAGATACAGAGGTGGGTAAGAGATGGATGGACTGGAAGACGTTTCTGACTCGAATGGGGGAAGCAGGAGGAATATCGGAAATAGATGATTGTGTGCAGAAGTGACGCCTCCGAAATAAGAGGAAGAAATGCTCAAAGAGGCGCAACAGAAGGCAAAAATTTTGCGTATCGCGTATCGACGAAGAACACTAGAGCGCGTGGGAGTTGGACTGTCTGTTTGCGACTAACACCAAGTCATCGGGCAACGTGAGGATGGCAGCGTGGAGGAACCGTGACCTTGTAGTGAAGCTCCCTCACGTCTCGCGATCGTTATGCAAGCCCTCATCATCCGCTCGTTTCCACCAGATACAAGATGGATCCTCCCACTCCCTTCTCACCGTAGATCCACAGTTCCCCGTTGCCAAGCGTTCTCGGAAATTCCAAAATCAGAGGCTGATTACATCTATCCCACCACTGCATTATTGGCTTGACGCTACTACAAACTTACATAATTTATGAATATAATTTATTTTAACAAGAATCGTCAGTTCATTTTCTTATTATATTATCTGGAATAAACAACCGTTTCTCACATCCGTTTGTGAAATGACCGATAATGTTGAACACAAAATCGGTGATGTGATACACAAAAGGAATAAAATATTTAAATAAATTTTTCATCCAATATCTCTGAATAATCTCATTGAACTCACGCCGCATCCTTACAGTAACTTGCATTCGTGTGTAAAATGTGACAGAACGTAAAATTGGACGTTCCACGCTGTCAAAGGCATCGTGCTTCTGTGTCGGAACCTGTCAATCAAATCGAGAGACTAACTGACGCGCACTCCCTGAAGAGCGACTGTTCAGTGGAACGAAGCCAAGGCGGAACGATAGCAAATTGCTGCACCCGATTTCCACTCTTTTCCTTCTCACTGGCTTTGCGTTTCTTTGCGAAACAATGTTGCAAAAGTGTCACTAGTGTCGATAATTGGTCGTTTGACTGGATTCGTCAAATGCCTACTTTTTGCTGTAATGAATTGAATGTTTCCGTCACCCACATACTTCACTAATATTTAGATGTTATAATACTTTAGAAATGCCAACTCTCATCTTGGATGTAACCCTAATTATCTTAACATGTGGTTTACTTACCATGACATCTTCACGCTAAATCCCTATTCCTCATGATTTAAGGAGTTTCCACTTTCATTTTCTGCGGTTGTCCGACGATTGTTTTCCCAAAACTAAAATTGTATTGTAGAAAAATGTGATATGATTTTATTATTATTGTCGCAATGATGGGCGACTTCGAAGTAGGTCCCCCGGGATCGTTATTTGCATTAATATTCTGGTAATGGTACAAATGTGTTTGTTTGTACGCCATAGGCATGGAAAAATGATACATTTATACATATGTGGAAAAAAGAACTTCATTCCCATTGTTTTTCTTTCGTGCTGGAAGTATCCTTTTGAATAATTTCATACTGACAGGCATTCTACTTTAACTCGTTTGAAAACAAAAAAAAACATAAAGAAAATAAAAAATTATTTCAGTAATACGGATTTATTTCGAAATGAAGTGTTTAAGACACACTCTCCTAACCACGTCCACTCAAGTTAGGATGAAAATATTTTCAATTAATTAAAATTTTTTGGAGAAACTGTTATTTTATTCACTTGTCGCTAATTGTCTGCGAGGTGATCGATCGCTCATAGGAAACATCTTGAAAATAAATGAGAAGATATTTTTTTTCCAGTTCCAGATGATTTTCCCTTTTATTCCCAAAAGCACTCTTGTTGGAAGTTTTCAATTTATATATCTTGTTGCGCACTTATAATTAAATTACAAATTATTTTATCTATATTTACACGGTAATTTCAAATTCCAGTTATACCTGACTGTCCAATAAAAATATGAAAATAAGATTTTGGATATTATTTAATGGTTCTATGTAATTAATTTCCTGGCATTTCTTTTGTTACGTAGATACCTATGTATCATTTATTTTTTATGAGTTATACACTTTGTATTATTTTCCAATAAAACAATTTAGAAATAAATTACCAATTGAAGAAAGAAATTAAATGAAATCAAATTTACACAATTAGTTGTGGTGCAAAGTATCTAGTATTCATTCGTTCCCGAATGCTACGTATACGCGATAAAAAGGCACATCTCTGTGAGTAAGAGATCTTCCAGAGGGAAGTCTGACCTCCACCGCTGCGGCATCTGTTGTGCCTGTTGTAATCATTTGGAACGGAAAAATACATTTGCTACTCCTAGCAGTGTTTTGACGATACAAAACCTCTCTTATTTCTTTGCATTCAATAAGCAACTCGTATAAAATACGGCATTGCATGTCATACGTTTCGTTACGTAACATTTGCGTTAATTTCAAGGAATACAAATCGCGTTAAGATAACATACAGTGACTCTGATTTGCATCTATTAGAAATCGTGGTAAATCAGTCATCAGCTGACGTGCCATTCAAATTCAAAAGGGCTTTATTTGAACATAAAAATGTATACACTGTATGGAGTGGAATAGGGTCCTTGCGCCTTATAGATGCCCTAATGTGTGTCGTGGACTGTGCGTACTATACCCTAGTATTCACTTCCAATGAGCTGAAACAGTAACTAAAAATACAAATGTTAAATGATTACGGTTATTTGGCAGTAACTAATATCCGTAGTGACAAATGAAAATTAAGTGTATTAAATAAAAAATTATATACTGTCTTAACCATACTTTATTTTATTTTAATCTCAGTTATTGTTATGTATACTTGAGTGACTGTTACGGTCATTGAGCACAGCTGGGTACCACGGAAAACCAACGATTCGGGCAGATGTGTCATTCAATTAACAATGTAGTTGCTTTTCACAAAACATGATAGCACAAACTATGTATTTTTTTAAAATTCAGATCACTTCGTGGGGGATGATCTACTAATGGAGAAGTAATAGGAAACACATTTCTTGATTTTTAGTTATTAATTTTGAATAGCTTGTAAGTGAATTATCGTTGTATCAGTTGTTATGAGTATCAAGTTTCTCGATAGACCATGCTGTATATCGATTTGAATGTGACTGAAATCTATTCTCCTTCCATTCTCTAACATGTGTCACACGTTCCAAGACGATTACAGATAATGAATAATACAGTATTATTGTTGTAAACCTGTAACCGGGAACTAAACTCATGACGTAAATCTGGCGCAGTGATATTAAACTTGCTGGAATGAATCATGTTAGTTTCATGACCCGTATTCTCCAGTTCACGTAATTTTCTATTAAAAAAGGAGAAAAAACATCATTTCACGAATGGCTGATTTATAAAGTAACTGCTGTTGATGGTCTAATAATTTAAGCTAGCTCTCTCGTCGTCGCTGGCTTGGAGAGCGCAAGCCACCAGCCACGCGTCACTGCCTGCGCATGCGCACTTCCGTCGGCTCTGGGAGCTCCTGGGAAGCGCGCAGCGGCGCAGGCAAAAGAGACACCGTGCAAAAGAGACTGGCGCTCGTCTGTACATAACGGGATTAATTTGTAACTGCGACGGTAGTCGATTTTATGAAGGAATTTTATTAACCGGAGGCAGCTTGCTCCGTGAGAGAGGATCGGAAACTAATACATCGAAAATATGCAACATTGTTACCAACAAAGTTAGAGCAGGTTATATTGTGTGCGGCATGTCTTTCATTCAATAATGAAATATTTTGAAACTTTTCAATTTTGTTCATTTTATGAAATACGTTTCAGTTTTTATGGGTATTCTGTTTTACTCTCGAAGTCGATAATTTACGTATTGTTGTTTTGTGTATTTATAGACCTCCTCAATCAGATCTTGACATATTTTTTCGAAACTTCGAAATTGTTTTAAAACATAGCACACATAAATCTACTAAATCTATCGTTATATGTGGCGATTACAACATCGATTTCCTGAGTACATCCGACTCTGCACATTCACCAGCTAATCGATTCAAGAATCTTATCGACTCCTTCAACCTTATTACTACGATAAACGACCCCACTCGCCTCTCCGACTCATCTCAAACATTGCTA
>NNCF01125906.1:299877-500746 GCA_002313205.1 Laupala kohalensis | reverse complement strand
AATTGCATTCTTTAGGCATTCGTGGACTTCCACATCAATGGCTAACTTCTTATTTAAAAGATAGATATCAACAGGTAGAAATATCCTATACTAAAAATAAAATACTTGAGCGTTGTCTTTCAGAAACAAAGCCACTTACTTGCGGAGTACCCCAAGGATGAATTCTCGGTTCTATACTCTTTTTATTGTATGTGAACGACATGTCATCATCCACATCAGATTGGAAAATGGTTCTTTTTCCTGATGACACTAATTTACTATGTAAACACGCCAATGCTCAAAAAGTTTTGTCTAATCTTTCGGCTTGGTTCCATGCAAATCGTCTCATTGTAAACACTGACAAACCAGTGTCTATGTCAATTCACAATTCTTCTTCTTTCTCTTAAACCTTTTCCCACTTAGTGTGGGGTCGGGGATGGATACGCTGCTTCGTTTGGATTTGGGTGGGGAATACTCATGGCGCCGGATGCCCTTCCTGACGCGCCTCCCCTGAAGCGGTGATTGTGAGATGAAATGGGTGTGAATGATTATGAGTGAATGTTGTGGTGGAATGATAGGCAGGTGAAACGGGAGAACCCCGAGCAAACCTGCCGCGAACTCCGTTCCGTCCACCACCTCGGATCCTATTTGGTTTTGACCGGGTTTGAACCGGCGTCCCCAGAGGTAGAAGGCGAGCGCGTTACACACTACGCCGCCTCTGCCTTAGGGCCCTTGATCGGAATTGATATGATGGTCCCTTGCTTGCTTCTGGAGAGTAAATTAGTTGATTGTCCTCCACGTGGTCATACGCAGTCTGTACTGTTTTTTGACAATAAATTTATTATTATTATACACATTTAGGCAACTTCCGTTCGAACTACGTTATGTCCTCTCTTAACGTAATTTGCACTGTGCCCCGGTTTTGAGTTAAAACTTAATTATAGTCTTTAGATTCATAAAATTTCTATCTATTTCCCTCTATCGTTTGTACTAATCTAGAATTCTACTAAATATTTATTTTTTGTACATCCTCCAGGATTTTTATTCCAGTTTTGATGAAGTTATTATAGTCACTTATTTCTCTGGGTATTGCCGAGACTTTTTCCGCACAATGATTACGTCAGACCTAATCCCATATTAACAAGATTCTCGGTGACTTATTCCCTACTCAGGCGATAATAACGGGTTATGCGACATCATTAAAACCCGAGCGTTGTTCTCCCGTCGCGGCAGCAGCTTCGGAAGGGGTAAGCGAACAACTTGTGATAAAATCCTCAGCTAAAATACGCCCTCACGCTAGCGTTAAGGGTTTAAACCTTTCACCCTCAGCTTTCCTTCCAATCCCTGGTTTCCTGTCACGAGCAGAAGAGTTAAGCAAAATCTGTGTTTGGGTTTCGAGGCTGTTAGCGTGTGAACCTGTTGAGGCTTGGGAATTTTTTTTCTGTTTCTGTTTATTTTGTCCCGTTTATCTGGACGGTGTTTATTTTTCTTTGAGCGTTTGGAGGCGAGTACTCGTGACATTGTTATTCCGCCTCAAATATTTTCTCTCATTATACGAAGAATTCAATATTATTCGATATAACCTTAAATTGGAGAGGTGAGGTCAATGGCGGAAAAGATTTGCTTTCCATAAAATTCCCAACCATTCAAAATTCTCTTTCTTATGATTTTTTGGGGTTATTACTATGTTCTGGAAGTAATATTTAGAACATTTCTCTGACGTATATAATGAATGAGGAATATATTTGAATATGAAGTGTAGTATGTTCTTTGAAAACCTATATTTGATTCTCCTCACCTTCCATGTCATTGAATATCGTTGGATTTTGTATAATCAAAAAAGATTTACATTTACTGTATCACCACATTCTTACTATTCAACTAAAATTCTTTGGTGTATAATAGGCTGATGAGTATTATTCACTGTGAATTATGTAAGGACTTAGAAATTTCATAAAAAATGAATAGGTATTATCGAGGTAAGACGGAAAAAGAATAAAATATTTATGTAGTAATAAATTGGTTCAACGTTTTTGTTCTCATAAGATTCATCAAGCTGATTCAATTCCTTACCTTACGAAATAATAGATTTACTTAAGATATAAATCACGAAGCAAAATCTATCTATCGAGTCAAGAAAATATTCTCTCTTTATTAAAAACTGTTTATTTATAAATGAACTCAACCTTGTTATTTTTAATGTGAGTAAAAATATTTATCTATGCAATAACAATGAAATACGTTTTTACATTGTCAAGCCTTCTTGATAAGAATGTTTTCATTTATTTTGATTGACTAAAACCACAATTTTAGTAACATTCGTAAATTGTTCAATTGGACTGATAACGTGAAACGTTTAAATGAAAATACTAACTGGCACGTCGATAAGTTAAAATTAAAAACAAACCCTCTATCCAATTTTCTTTTTTCTTTTGCTCTAAAGAGACATAGCCACTTCATAGCTGCATGTACAACTATACCATTTATTTATTTTCCATAATAAGTTTCAATATAAGCACCGACATATGATAATATTATGGCAATCTTAGCCATTTCTCTTGACGATGGTCAATATTTTGAAAAAAACAGAAATCTGAATTATATGATTTTCATTAAAAGTTTCGTGAAATTATGGTCGTAGCAATTAAGCGGCATATATTAAACAATACCAACTTCCTGCTCACGTATTTGGGACAGTTCTGTTTTTTATGCGTAGATACATTTATAATTTGTTTTTATGCAATGTAAACTCTTCAAAATTCACAGGTCAAGGCTCATGCAAATAAATATTTTAAGTTAATGTGGCAATATATCTGCGATCTAGTATTTTCGGGTGTAACAATTTGTTCCATCATTATACTTGTATTAACAAACTTGTTATTCGTACCCTGTAAATTTGAGAAATAATGGATATAATTTTGATGACTCTCGTCTCCCATGTTGAGCACATTTTTCGGATATTATCGAGACTTAGTCGTTTCTATGTCAAAAACCACGAGAACATACACAAAAAAAACAAATTATGATTTATGTACTACAGATCAACTCAAAAAGTAAGAATAAAAGTGCGAAATGTGATTGGTTAAATAATTGGCCCAGAATTTTGTCATAAGAAAATGTAATAGACCAGTTGACTCAGATGCAATATACTACAAAAACTGTATGAATAATTTTTTATTCATGAGATGTAGAACGTGAGAGTTTTGTTAAATAAAGTTGGGTTATTTATTTTTAAAATAATACAAAAACTTGTGTGACGAATATGAATTCTATAATAGCGATGTTGGTAATAGCTTCTTTAAAGAATGCACACTTCTGTTTATGTAAACAAAATTGACTTGTTTTGCTAGAAATATGCTTTAGTGTTTGAGGTGGAAATGCAACTAATTTGTTACAGCAATGATTAAATTAATTACTACTTTATGTCTACTTCTTTTTTATTATGCGTGAACAAAAAACATGATACATTGCAGGGACACATTTTCATAATATATCTTGATTTGTGTCAAATATCTTTGTGACATAGAAGAGTGCTTGTGCAGTGCGCGGTACTTTCATTATTATTTCAACGTTTGATGTTATATTATTACGATATAATATATATAATTAAATTTATTATATTATAACGTTTGATATATTAGTATTTCAACGTTGATGATATTTTATTAGAGATTTAAAATATTTGCTCCTTGTAATATCTTTTAATCAGCAATTGACTAAATAATATTTTGGAGAAGAATTTACGTGGAACAGCGCAACATTAATTTCACTTATGCGCGTGACATAAAAGGGTACAATTTACTCTGTCATGAATAAGTCTGGCTCTACCTTCTGCTCCACAAGTTATAGCAAATAACTATTACAATTTTTCACAAGTCAAGATGTATGTACTCCAGAAAATGGTAGTAAACAGTCTTGCCTTACACATCTTTCCAACCTTAAGACACTCTCCACTTGTATGGTCATTGTTCACTAACCCATTTTTTCACCATTCCTTCCTCTCTTTCCAATTTTTTTTCTGTCACTTTTTCGTCTTATTTTTTTCTGTAATCCCGACCTTCCCTCATTCGCATCTCCCCTCGCTTTTGTCTCTGCCATTTTGCTTCCATTTCTCTGAATTAGTTTCATTCTTTCATCTCCACATCGTATTCTTTTATTATACCTCCCACATTTCGGTTTCTCCGTATGTACTCACATCCTCTTTCCCCGATTTTCCTCACTCTGGTGCCATCTCCCCCACTTCGTTCTTCATTAGGAATACCCTCTCGACACGACGTCACGTACGCTACCGAGGATGTAAGCCGGTGGCGTTGCTGGGGCGTACCGACGCCCAGTAAGAGACGTCACTGATCAAGTACCGCGAAGCAGCACCCGACCTGGCGGTCCGCCAGAACCCCCGTGGGGTGTTATGGCTTTGGAAAGAGAAGGGGTTCGTAATACGCGCGAAACAGAAGCGCTCATGCTCTTGGGTGAAGCAGCCCGAAATATCGGTCGCTGGTGGCAATCGTCCTGAAGGGTTGCGTGTGGTCATGAATGTGCGACGCGCTCGGGGTGGCGGGAACGCTTGTCCATGGTAACGAAAGTAAAAGCTCTGTGATAGTTTGTTATCCCTCGCTTGGTGGCGGATTCGCTTCAGGAAGTTCTCGTTCGGCATGGCAGAACGCGAGAGTCCGAGTTGCGGTTTCCTCGTTTTATGTTGTCTTACGTCACCAACGTTGAAGTGTTTCCTCAGACCTACTGGAATCGTGATTTCGATCGAAGGATCGCACTTTCTGGGGTTGAAGTGAGTGTAGAAACAAATAAATAAATTTATTGTCAGAAAAGTAGTTACAAACTGCGTACGACCATGTGGAGAACAATAAACTAATCGAGCGAGGAACCATCCCATGAACTCCGATCAAAGGCAGAGGAGGGTTTATCATGTGCGGAGCTCATTAAATATAATCTAAGAGTTCTTTAAATATCTCCAGATATTGTCTCCACTAACGGATGTTTACTGACAGGTTTTGGAATGTTGTCTTTCCTGGTAACTGTTTCATGACAAGGTTTTACGACAATCTATAGGATTCTAAGATTTCTTTTGTTTTCCTATGTAGTCTCCTGAGGTTTTTAAATCATTGAGATGAAGAAGCTGAATGATTCAAATTACCATTTAGTTAGTATTTTGGGACAATTTAAAATTTTGATAGAGTTTGAGATAATATTGTAGTTTCTTATTTTTTATAAACTTTTAATAAAATAAGAATTTTGTGCATTCGGAAATTCCTCCAGATTTGGCTTACTACTTTTAGTCGTTGTAAAGTTTTGGAGACTTCAAAACCTCATAATTCGTAATTTCTCTGTTTTATAACGGTTAAAACCATAATGTTTGTTAAGGAACAATTAACTCTTTTGTGGAAAGTTGTTCTTCAGCAATTATCAGATTTCTCTTTACAATGGGCGTTGGTATTGGTGTGCAACCGCAAAAGATCCCTCCATGCTTTCGGCACTATACAAGAAAGTGAAAAGTCTGACGATTTAGAAAAAAAGTGCTTTCGATCCCTCCGAAAGTTGTCCCTAGGACCAACTACAGAGTTTTCCTCTTTCTTGTTAGTCAGTGTTCGAAAGAGATATCGGATTGTTATTAAAAGCCACGAACACGTGTTTCGCATGATTAAGGTTTAAGTGTTTTATGGAGAGCTGTTTGATTCTTGCTCGAGTATTCTGAGTTTCTAACCTCTTAAATTTTTTTATGTCCTCAGACACTTCATGGATCGATAAAGTTCTACGTAAAACACACTCATAACTTTGTGTCTAAAAATCGTAAATATTAATCACAGTGACAGTATTTCTCTATTTTTAAGAGGAGATATAACGAGAAATTCAAAACGCCACGACACAATACCTATACTACTAAACCAATAGAATTTACCATGCGTATGAATTTGTATTTCCAACAGACATTGGCGTTGTCATGTAATGCACAAAACAGATAGCTCACATTTTTTTCGAAATATGTTGAAACACGTTGTATAAACAATTAAAATAAAAGAATACATATTTCAGAGTCATGACAGGAGAATCTCAATTCTCGATCTGTGGGTGTTATACCATTTCATTAAGTTAATTTTACTCGTTTTTTCCTGTTACGATCAGGAAAACTTTCGAATTGATTATAATATATTGAATGTTTACTAAAAATCATAGTAGGTCTAATTTATTTTTCTGTCCATTAATAATCTCATATAATATGAGACACAATATACAGGAACCTCGGGTCATAATGAATGGTGTATTGAAAGAAAATACATAATGAAATTATAGAAGTTCACAACTCTTAAAACCGAAGCAAAAACAATATAAGTATTTGAGTTTACTCATATTCCAGAGTTTTGAAAAAAATCTTTTTTCTTCAAGTGTTATTAGCTCTCTTATAATTGTCATATGCATATTCATTTACCGAGATCTTTTTTGTCCATTAGCTAATGAATAATTAAGAAATATATTTATGTGCAATTTCAGATGTACGTAAGTTGGAATAATTACGAAAACGAGTAAATGAAGTGTGACGTGCATTATAATTAAGTAAACCGGTTTGGTTAATTTGATCGTTTTTGTTATTATTGATCTACACTGAGATGAGATGAATAGCCTACATAAGTTTTATCAAATTGGGTTTTTAGGGTATAATTCGCTCTTTATTTTCAAAGCTCGGTCGTACGCAAGGCACACTGAAGCGTTTTATTTTTTCACGAGATTGTTCAGGTGTTTCACATTGCTGCGCTTTATTTATCGACCCATTTTGTTTGTTTTATTTCCTAATAGATATTTTTCCAAACTAAAATTGCCATCCATTCCAAGCGAAGTGATATGCGAGCGTTCTTGAAGCGCGGGTCATCGCGCTCCGCCGCCGCTACCACCGGTGTGTGGTGCTCTGGCTTCAGGCCACTAGAACCACAGTCCCCCCCACTGCTCTTCACGTCACCCTTCAGCACCAACGCGCTCTCGTCCTATAATTTGTGTAGCGCAGTTTGTCTCTCGCCGCATGACACGTTATTATGAATAATATTTTTTGCGCTGAGAATACGAGCAGCTATACACGTAAATCCACCAACATAGAGTTGGTATGTACTGCAGAACAATTTCGTGGAAAAGGGATGGAGACTGGGAGACCTGGTGGATTATAGTGGGTTTCACTCTGCTAATATGGGCATTTCACAATGTGCACTGAGCCCTGCATTTACCAAACCGTACTTATTTTAACCTCGCGAGTTTTTGTCCCATTCCAGGATCAGATTATTTATTTTCGGGGAGTACAAATCTTAAGCGAATGAAAGGAGTTGATTTGTTTGTTTTGGGAAGTGTCTGAAACGTTAAAGATCTACATCACTAGTTGCAATCTACTTCACGTAATCTTATCTACAGCCGTGTAACCCTCTCCGGCTCCTCGATGTAATTTGGTACCCGATTAAAGTTTTCGATATTATAAATTTTGTGTTTGTTTTTCCTTCAATCTGTTTCACAGACGATTAACTATTAATTAATAAGAGATTTTAAAATTTTAAGTCTTTGTAAATTGGTTAGATTTTATTTATTTTCTTCCTTTTAATGTATTTATTTTTTAACAAAATTTTAAAGAAAATTGGGCGAGTTTTGAATTAATTATATTTGTACATTACTGCATTCTATTTTCATGTCGAGTTACTTCATTCTTCAGAAGACCTATTTATTCTCCTTGGCACAGGTGTAATTCTTCGACACGTTCTCTTCCTTAATGATATACTTTATAGAAACCTTACCCCCAATCCGTTTTTACATTTATGAACAATATATTTTGTTGATGGTGGAGTATCTACGCGGAGTCTACTGTATCAATAGTCACAAGACATTAGGTGGCAGAAAGAGAACACAGGATTTAAGAGACGATAGTCATGTAATGTTGTAAATATGACTACATAAATGAATAATTGAAGAAAAAATATATTTTGTCAAAATTGTTATCAAGTATCTAGTCTAAGTTTTGTTTCTCATAACACCGTTTCTGCTGTATCTTATTACCCCATCAAACATACAACAGTGAGTGACAAATTTTTAATTCAGGGAGAAAGAAAGTTTTCAAGGTTTCCAAAATTGTTTATCATTTGTCACATTCTTGGTCAAAATGTTACGGATCGTGAACTTTGAAAACTAATCACAGTTGGTGCAAAAATCGGGAAAAAGATATGAGCACTTGTCCTCACGGAGATTTGAATTTCAGCCGTAGAGCCGGCAGAAACTCCTTATAGAATAATCCACTGAAACAAATTTCTTCAAAGATAATTCCTTCAGACATATTGTTCGAGCACTACCGTTCAGCTACCACGCCTCCTCCTTCGTTTTCACTCACGTATTTACGACGTGAGTATTGTGACCCAGAGGGTGATGTGTAGAAAGAAAGTGAGAAAGAGAGGAATGCGCGTTCGTTGTGACCCGTTTCACCACGACACTTCTTTAGTGTACGCTCGAGACGTACCGAGTAATCCACGCCAATCTTTGGTTCTAAAACCCCGCTGCTGGGATAGAATTTGGAGTGGCAGAAAACCATCCGGGATGAAATTGATCCTAGGCCGTGATTTTACCATTTTTTTTTCATTTTCTTTGGCGTCCACCACCTCGCCTTCAATCCCATTACGAGGCACTCAACTCCTTTCCTTCTCTTTACATATTAACTTCTTTGTCCTTTTATCTTTCAGCAGGTGCTTTTGGTATCAAATATCTTTACCTATTCTTCTTTTATTTCCCTTGTCTCTCCTTCTACTTATCGTCCGTCTTCAAAATATCTCCTAGAACTTCTATTTCTGTTAGATATTCTTGGGATGCCTTATACCCCTGTTTTACCTATACTTTTTGTCCTATCTCGTAAAAATAATATTCCTCATCATTTTAGAAGTAGCATACATCTTCGTGGCCATTCGTAACTTAATCACGAATTTTATATTCTAGTGTCTTTTTTCGTTCCACACTTAAACACCGGATTTTAACGAAAGAATTGTCGAAACTGAGAAATCACTAAAGAAATGAATTAATACATTTTACCTAGTCATATTGAAATCCGGGAGTAATGCATATTTCGTATCTGAAATTGTATTATTTTATGAACTTGATTCAAGGTTGCGATATTTCTCAAATTACTTTAATAACTAAGTAAGAATGCATTTGACTACCGCATTAAAAAAAATATTTTCGTTGGTAAACACTCAAATATTAAAAAATATCGTATAGTTCATTTGAAGAAAAACAAAGTAAGAAAAGACCCACAAACATATTCTATTCTACGTATCGAACTTCCTTTTCTATAATTTACAGAGCTATTTTATATGTAATGTGAACTGTATAGCGAACCAAATGAACAAATTTCGTAATTCCACTTACATTCAACTTTCACACTAGAAATGATAATATAATTTAAAATGAAATCGCTTATTTTACGGATAGTTCATACTGGTTTTCCTCCTTTTTCTCATTTCTTTAGTTTATAGAGTAAATGAATTCCGCGTCACCACAAAATGTACTTAAGCGAATATGGAAGTTAGCTGAACCTATCATTACATTAATAGGAAATGATTTCGAAGGATAACGGTCGTACGATTATTATTTCTTACATCCATCATAGATAACGACACCCTACCAAAATTGAAAAAAAAACCTCTTCAAACTTCGGATCTCAGTGTGATTTATATACATCCCAGTGAAAAGTGTTAAACTGCTCCCAATATCTCGCTCAGAAAAAGAAATAATCATTGAATAGTTTCCAGCATCAATGCGTTTCAAACCGCTCGTGGAACACGCAGTCAAACCAAAATCTACCCGCGGGACAAGTATTCTCTTCGCAGATTCCAGCGAGTAAATCCTATTTGTCAAGTGGCCGAGCATACACGGCGAAAGCGAAGCTAATTCATCTCCATTTGGGAATGGTTGAACATGGTTGCTAATTGCTTCATACTGCGGCTTCTGCCCCTGAGCGTTGGGTGGGTTGAAATGATGCTGGATGGTTGTATTTATCCTGAATAATTGGTAGGTTTCTCTGATTATTTTAGTTATATCTATTTTGCATGCCGTAGTAATGACTCAACAAAAGATTCATGAGATATTTTGTTCTTTTTCAACATGATATGAGATTAGGATTGCGAACCTGCAAAAATATTCCCTCTGATCTTGTATTCTTCAGGAGGGAAACATAAATCCATAGTGAACAATCATAATGAAATACGAGAGGAAAAATTCGTATATTGTTCTCTCAAATAGAAGTTGTGAAATACCGTGGATATCCTGGGTCTCTTGGCTTCCAAATTACTGTTCTCAGACGCGTAATCCTGGATATCTTCCCAAATGTAAGTCCGTGTATTTTATTCACGGAACATTAACCTCATCGGATCGCCTTGAGAACTCTTCACCTTCATCATTGCCTCTTCTCACGTTTTGCGAAATTCACAAGAAGAGGTATTTTCGAGTGGAGTACTATATTTCGTTAATACGGTAAATGTAATGAAGCTGAAGGTACCAGTTTTGATGGCCCGTCGTCGCGTACAGGTGAAGATCCCTCCACCTCTCTCCTTTAGCTTGCTTCTTGACAGGTCTTCTTCTCGCAGAAGGTCTGCCCGGAGTTCCCGACGAGGAGTCGAGCTGACGCTTGAGTGGATGGGTCGGCAGAGGGCCTCTGGCGGTTGACACAATCAGCGCGGGGTTGCGGGGAGGAAAGAAGGGACGAAACGGGGAGGTTCAAGTTCTCGACCACCATCGGCCTAATTAGTAAACACTCGGGTTGCGTGGGGGACGCGGTGGCGCAACAGGGCGGCGCAGCAACCTCTGAAGGTAGTTGGAGAACGGGATGATGGGTGGTGCCAAGGGCATCCGCAAGTTCGCACGTAAATTAGGCGCAAGGGAGGTAACATCCGCATGCCGATGAACGCGGAGACCCTGCCTCCCGGTTTTCGCCGGTCTCTGTTCGCCTGTTGCGAAGTGCCGTCATTAGGATAAGCGCTGTGCTCTCAGGGCAGCTCAACCGATCGAGAGAGTTGGGTGGGTTCCTTCCACTAGTACTAGCACTGCGTTGTGTCAAAGCTGCTCCATGACATTGCAAATACTCAACCCTTCCTACTCGTGTTCTGCGTACTACTTAATGGCTTTCGAAAGAACTCGATAAAAACAGCATGTTACTTTGTTGCGGCAGTTAGAATGAACTATTAGCGGAGAACAAAACAGACAGAAACAGTCTGAAGAGGGACTATTACGGACTTTATATTTTTTCTACTCATCTAAAACACATAGTAAAAGATACATCACACGAGCCAGTATATTGTTAAAATTAATTAACAAACCTACTGCATATATTTATTCCGTGTATTTACACATGGAGAAGACATGAGATAACTTTCGGTCAGGTGAAAATGATGAGGAGCTAGGAATCTGTTATGATGCAGCGGTGGTATCCACTACCCCACCCGTTCGCCTTCCACAATTGTACACCATTTCCACCCAGACCTAACCCCCGGAAGATCAGAGACACATTTCCATACCATGAGAGAAGCAGGCGGCACACTACTCAGTGTGCACTTAAGTACTGGTTTCGCAAGTACCTATGTGTTAAGGTTGGTTATGCATATATTTCTGCGGTGTACCTACACGAGACGAAGATATGTGATAAGTTTCTTCTTATAATATATGCATTTTTTCTTATAATACATGCCAAAGTTTTGATATTGTGAAATCATTGCAGTAATTAAACCTATCAATTTTAACTGACAACTTTCCGAGAACCTACTCGTGGAGGAGTGTTTGCAACCTCAACAGGCAGGTGAAAATTGCTACGGATCGGGACTCGAACCCGGGACCTTCTGGTCTGGCCGCAGGTGTGCTATCCACTGCACAACCCGCCCATGTCCCGGTCCGTCACTCATGGAGGGTGTGCAGTGGATAGCACACCCTCGGCCAGAGCAGGAGGTCCCGGGATCGAGTCCCCGTGCGTCGCATTTTTCACCTGGCTGTTGACGTTGTAAACCTATCAAGAAATACGAATTTTCTATCAATTTATTTTCAAATCACCCACTTGATACAGCAACGATAACAGGTTGCAACATACTCTTAACTTTGTGATCTCTGTCGTCGATGCAGAAGAGTGCGCCGCCCGGTTCGATTGCGAATGAGGCGTGTCTGACGCGAGGTCAAAGGTGGATGCGCGGGGCAGAGGACGGCTCCGTGACCCGCGCGAGTCATGCTGTTCAAACGCGCCTTCACCTCTCTCCTGACCCTCCCCGAAGGACCCTGCTGCCACCCTGCAGGTCGGCGCACAGTCCTTGATTGCGGGCGCCGAGGGTGGCGTCGCTGTTTAGCCCTGGTGACTCCCGTTTCTCCCACCGAATGCCACTTCGCTCAGTTACGCCCCTATCTTCCGGCGCGACGGGCACAGCATGGGTGTAGCAGACGCACTCTTTTCTCAGAACAGCCTTGACCGCCGCGGGATACGTGCTTCCAACTGTGTTAACCGCTTCCGACGTGATGACGCCCTCAAAATACTCTTGCTTTGGAGGGAGTCAACTTTGCTTGACATCTCTTCTTTCATTCGCATATTCTACTCTCTTGTTTGCAGACGTCACTTCCTCCAAACTAATCCACCCTTCCCTGAACCTACTTATATATATAAAACTTTAGAGCACGTAATTTCTCTTCAGGGCAATTGTGCTATGCTCAAGTTCTCATAGCCCCTTTGGCGCCAGCTGTTACTCGATTCTTGCCTCTAGTTGGTGGAGTACGGAGAAAGGAAAGGAGACACGCCACGATCATGTGACCAACTACAGTTGATTGAAAAGTATGAGAATCTTCACGTAGTATTTTCCGGAAATGTGAGAAATTCCGCATTATGTTTCCTCCCCTGTTGAGTCTCTTTGGCTTAAGAGGATCGGACTGGCCATACGAGAATTCACGGAAGAGTCCGATTGATAAGCGACCATTTTGATTTCTAGAAGATAAAAATAGATGGATGAAAACCGCGCGCATTGCATTGAAATGGAACTTCGGTGATTTAAATACACTGCGTACGTAAAAATGAACTTCACAGAAGCTCAGATGTAGTTCCCCACGTCTGTTCAGTAAGTGTTTATACAGTTTTGGAGAGGTAAAATATCTATGTTCACACTTCGGTTCTCTTACCATGGCGTCACACAAATGTGTTTTCCATAGTAGAGTTTGTCATTGATTTTCTACCTTTCAATTATCGTGTTACAACATCTGCAGAAGTCACTCTATTTGAAAGTCCGCGTATAATCCATAGTTATTCTTATTCCGTCGTACACCGTAGTCCCTTCAATTTCAATTGACTTTACCACAATGTGCTATCAAAAAATTGATTATTCTAGTTTGTAATTATCAAGTTGTACCGGTAATCGTTCCTATAACTATATTTCCTGATCAGACCTTTCTTTTAAAACGTAGTAGGTCTTTTGTAATAAATTTGAGCTTAGATTGATTAGAGTATTCTGATGTTTCTTATTTAGAGGAATTCTTGAATAACTTTAATATAAATTTTCAAAGGGCACGAAAAACTATTGAGTTTGGATATTTTAAGTAACCTGGAATAAAAAAACAAAATTCTCTTTGCGAATATCATGTACCAGTAATGCTCTGTTAGGAGTACCACGCGAGTAATAAACCCTAAATTTTCTGTATCTTCCTGAAATTTTTACTTTTTACTAATATTTTTTATTACTATTACTAGTACTACTAATTTTTTGTTCAAAACTGGGAGGAGATATCTAAAAAATGAATGGAAAAACTAGGAGTTAATTTTTTCCTTGAATATGAACCACCGATGCAGTTAAATATTCTCGAGTATAGCTCTACAAATAATTTTATTCATTAATATCAAATAATCAATTTACGTGTAACGATTGTAGTATGCTATTCATAAGTACATTTCCCATTGCTTCCAGTATTGTGACATAATTTTGTGTGAATTCACTGCGAGAAATAAACCTAACCTCCTTTCCGGTTCATGACTGTGGCGCTGGGCAGAAATGCCATCGACGGCTTAACGCGGAGGTGCAGAGGCGACGACGCTGGAGACGACCGCAGGGCGATAAGGCAGCACCTAAAGCGGTAGCGGCTGCGGGCCGCGCTGCCTCACTCTCATTCCCCAGCTACTTCCCTCACCGCCCCGCTCAAAACCCCGTATCAACCTCTTCATTTTAATCCGCAGCCGCTCGCCGTCCATATCGTTTCCCACCTGAGAAAATCAAGCCCTCGACTTCTCCCCACGATGGGTTGGATTTCCCCAAGCTCTTTGTTCACCTCTTCTCCCTTTCACCACCCACATTTCCGACGGCCTCCGACTACCGTTTCCTCCAGGCTCCAGTCTAGCAACCCCAGCCATCCTCCGACCAAGCGTTCCCTCCCCACCCGTAACCACCCCATCCTCCAATCTCCTCTCAACGGCCATGCCGCGCGTAAGCCGGTGCGGCGAGGATTAGAGCTGCGGCGCAAACCCGCATCCCAAAGACTTACGCGAACTCCCCGACCCGCTGGTATATGGTGTATGAGAAATTCCCCTCCTTCTCTGACTTCCAACGCGTTACGTCATACACATAAACCACAGAACCTCATTTTCGAGAAGACTGATGCTGTCGATTAATAATACTTATCGATTAAGAGATATCGTTTTGGTTACTTAGTTGCATCGGTTGAGTGTTTCAGCACTGGAACAATTAAGAATACTTCCAATCACTATTCCACTGCTCAATGAGAAACGGCCGGTCTCGAGTGAAAGCTGTATTTTAACGTTACGCCTTTATCATTGTTTACAACAATTCAAATAAGCTGGGGAAATATTTTAGAATTATCATTACTCCTTTATAATTTTCAGAGTACTGCTGGGTACATATTAATTATTAGGTTCCAGGGCTTCCCAAATTTATTATTAATTAAAATAGATTAAAAGGAACACTTAATATCATGTACCGAACATGGATTTTGAAGGAAATTTGTGTATCTTATTACAGACCCGTATTCAGAAATTTATTGTGGAGGGGGGCCCAGACTTCGCGGTAAAAATTGATTGATATTAACATTCAAGTTATTTTTCCTTAGACAGTTTAAATTTGTTACGTTGTTTAATTCCTGTTATCAATTAATTAAAAAATGTTATTTTAACAATGTTTTATCAAAATAAAGCACTTTCATCATAACTTATAAAGAAACTTCGAAACGGTCCAGAATACTCAAGTTTCTCCCTGGCTACATGCCTGTCTTTTTATTATCGATCACATGAAAACGGTCATATTGGTGCTCTCTGGAGCTCGGGACCAACCTACAACTCCGATTTCTGCGTTAGTTGTCAGCCGACCCTGCCTTCAAACTATTTGGCCAGAAAATTTGAAGGAAGACTCGGAAGGATTTAACATCTAAGGTATGTAAATCTTTTTTCTAAATTTCGTGATTGTTACATGATAATTTGAAATGCTTTAAATTTCTTAAAAACTTTTCTACCAGAAAGATACGTACAAAGCTATTACAGATTTAAAAAAATTGAATAATTCTCTCAATGCTTTGGTTTGCTAAAAGATACTCTAAAATTGAAAAAGAAATTGCACGAAAGATTTGAAATGTGCTATACCAAAACAATGTATGGTCTTCATATTTTTGATAGAGTTATCTTCTTAATTAGCACGATTGCTTTATCTTATAAAACAGAAAAACTAGTTTTAATAACCCTCCTCGAAATGCAAATTGACATTAATTTGTATTTTCTATTTAGTATCCAATTCCATGTAATACGACTGATTTGAAAGATATACGAATCCTTTACCATTTTTCCCATGTCAAATTAAAATTACATTTTTTACAATACAATTTTTACAGGACATTTATTACTGGAATACATGATTCAATAAACACGTGAATTATTATTTGTCAGATATAGAGAGAGATTTTTACACAACACACATGAACGATGTATAATGTTGAATCCTAACAAACTAATTGATTTTTAATTTAATATAATTATTATTTTGAATTTTATGTAAGGAGCATTGTAAAATGGCAGCAACATGAAGAGTTTCAGTTTAATAGTTTAATTCAGCAAATGCTGTAGGGTAAATTATTTCATAACTCTGAAATATGTGATAGAATTTGTGAAACACGATAAATAATTTCTTATCATTTTCTAAAATTCACAGATACTTCATCTACAAAAGAAAACGAAAATGTCATGCCGCAACGTCCTAAAGAAACTACATTCTTGATGAGTTCTAAGAAATCTCATTTGACCAAACAATACATATTGAAATAAATTTGTTCTGTTCTATACATTTCTCGATTATGGAACGGATTCTTAGCGTTCTGATGGACTTGCGGATTTCGGCGGTTCCTTTGATTACACACTCTTATTGGTGACAGGTAAGCGAAAGCTCCCCTTAAGCTAATGGCTCAATGTACTGCCCGGATTAAACGGACGACGAGACATATGACCTAATTAGAGATTTGTGAGTACGCAGTGGATTTCGACAGAAGCAGCGAGCCTCCGCGAGTCGCCGCGCGATCGGTTTGTCGCCCACATTATCGGAGGGGGAATGGGCCGGGAGAGCAGGATGAGCGGGTTTGGTGCCGGTGGTCGCTACTCTTGCCCGTCCCTCCCCTCTACCGTTAACACGTGCCTCTTTCCCTCTCTCGCCGCCCCAGCTGGACAGCGACCACCGTTTGTTTGGTTTATGGCCATTTAATCCCCATCAATCTTGCGCACGCTTGTTTCTAGTGAGAGTAATATTGCTCCTGCGGCCCACAGCGCGCATTTTGGAGCCGGTAGGATGTGGGGCCACACGCATTTCCCGTGACGTAAAAACGAAGCGCGGGACAAAGGTAGATGAGGCTTTGTTTACGAGCGACCGTTGACGCCCCACGTTCATATCGACTTCTCTCTCTATTTCACTCCCTCATGGCCAGGACCAGAACAAAAATTCCTTTTCGCCTTCTCTAAACACTCTACAGCGTCGCTACTTAATGTTCTGTGCACTAGAAAAGTCTTCAACATGCTCAAGCAAACATTTAGCACACTTAACCCGAGGAATCTTCTTGGAAGCTATGCCATAAAGCGTTGCACATACTAAGATGGAAAACAGCCACTGTACTCTCAATTTTGTTACGTCGCTAAATTTACTTCTGCACTGAAAAAAATATCCTCTCACTATCCTCTATAATTTCCTTTCATCCCATCATCTCACAATTTTGACTCAGAGTAAGATTAAATTTCTTACAATGAGGAAATTTCATCTCGAAATAATATCATTTTCTCCTCATCTTAGAAGACGCGGAAATATATATAAACTCGATGAAATCGTGTAATTAAATTCACTATAACACGTCAAATTAAAAAAAAATCACATGATTATAGCGAGTGAGAGTCGTCTGCGGGTAGATGGCGAAACACTGTTAAAGCGTAGGCCAAGATTTACAAATAACAAGGAAATCACGCGTTTGAGCCAATTTTTCAAGATTGCAAGAGAATATTTACTTATTGCCCTTAATATTGATTAAAATGGATGAAAACATCGTGTCCACAAAGATTAGTGCACACGAATGACTACATAACTTAATTCCTGTTAAGTGTTAATCACAGTCCGGACGACTCTGTATCTCAAGCGTTCTAGATATAGTTCATAGCAAATCTCATAAAGTGCGGCACATTTTTCTTCTGCTCACTAAAAGAGAGAAAAGTTTAATTTCAGCCACAAGTTTTAGCCACAAGATAATTAGTGGCTTATACCTTTCATAAGCTTCTCAAGCAACCCCGTGGCGCAGTGGGTAGCGTACGGACTTCGGGATGGCAAGCACTCCGAATCGAGTCACACCATTTCCTTATTTTTGCCGAACAAATTTTCTTCACGAGAGGAATCCTCTCACATGAGATGAAAATAGTCTCATAGTGAGTGGAATCCTCTTGATGCCATTGATGAAAACTTGCGTCAAAGTGAGAGGATTCCTCTTGTACTAAGAACTTATGTTTTTGGGAGTATGCGGAGTTTATGCTTGTGGGTTTGTGGTGGGTTGGGTAGCTAGTTCAAAGTGACTGTAAACCTGCACACAACAGAATCGTCGAAATAAATAAGCTAACGATTGTTATTCTCTACCCTTTCAGTAGTTTCTCCTGAGATTTCTAGTAGTACGATTCATGTTGCCCGTCAGAGTAAGCTTAAATCACTGAATTAAATGACATCTCTCCTCGGAGTAAGCCATCACGTGGAAATACTTGTGGAGGACAGGGCACTGTCATGTAATTTCCAAACGTCGCGTTAATTTTTTTATGCTCGGTATGCTCGTGAAATATTAATAACGTTGACAACATAAGACAATTAAGTAGACATTGTTAAGTTGACGTATAGTACATTAATAGAAAGCTCTTTGCAGCAGTCATCAGTAATACATGGGGTATTAAGAGAAAATGGACTCACACCAGAAACCTTTTTAAAATGAGCTATGTTTTACTTATGATTGTTGCAATGCAGCTGAGAAGGCTCCTTTCAAAACACCACAAGGCAACTTAACAAAAATCTTCTAATTAGTTTTAATTATTTCTGTACAAGTTATCTGAATCAAATTATTGTGCTGCTTTCGAAGAAACAATGGAGTGCTTCACGCAGATTGACATTATTTCATTTCGTCCTGTCCTCACCAGGAATTATTTTTTCAAAATTTTCATGAATATTTACCCGTGAATCCAAAATTTTTGATGAAGTAATCCTTTGTCAATGTAGCAGAAACTTTGTGATGACTGTTTCCATACAATTATACTGTTACTAAAATCTAGCGAAACTTTTCTGAATTTTCTTCAGAAATATATCGTACTGCAAAAATGTTTCGGTATTTACTGACCGTGGAAAATATTAGTAATTAAGATAAACATATAAATTATGACCATATTACACGCATGTGAAGGGAATATTTAATGAATCAAGCTTGTGACTAGCTGCATATTAAGTAATTATAATAATTTACTTATGAAAGAATGCTGTTTTTCTTTCGCCAGTTATTGACGATTGATTGCAGGGAACATCAATCGTCAATATGAAAGCTAATATCTCTTCTATAATTATGATCACATTGCAACAGGCTTGTGCATCAATGATGAAATGTGGGTAGCATGGAAGTGGAAGATGAAGTTATTCTCTTTTCTTTGAAAAAATTTTCAGCATTTGCTACGGATAACCAATTCAATAGCGATAATCTCAGGGTGGAATTAACTAATCTATAACAGAGTACAAATTACCGTGACTCCGCCTTATTTTACGAACTTAATATTTGGAGGCAGCGAGCTTGTTCATTTGTTGATAGTAGAACTGATATAGAACTAAACTGAATAAAAATTCGCTCGCATGTGGTATGGCCAAGACCTCGGTTTCTTAACTTTGGGCGAGAGGGCGGAGGGGGTACGTTTCTAAAAATATTGACTCACTATGGAAAAAAAAGTCACATATCCTAGTTCCCACTTGTATATAAGGTGATCGACGTGAAAGTTAGATGTACGAAATGTAACTCATTTTATGCTGTGTAGACCAATAAGAGGTAGTAACGACCCGGAAATGTTTGTGGTTAGGTTAGTAGTAGCCGACCCTTGCGCGCAGATCGAGCGACCTCTCTGAACCAGGGAGTGTTTGTCCGCCTCATCTGCACACGCAACTACTCTCCCAACATTCGGGGTTGTGGGAGGTCCACTGAGGTAGGGCTGTTGGGAGACAGGCAAACGCATGACTATCGCATACGTGTACTCTCTGCTCCAGGCATCCCTTGCACGTGGGTCCGCGGGGGTGTTGGCACGCCTACTCGGAAGGCAGGCGCAGCGTGTGCACGTGTCACTGAGAGCACGGTCCCCGCCTTGTTCGACAGGGGGCATATGATGTATTGTTGTGGTGGGTCGACGAGGTGGGGAACGGAACGGCGCCGCAATAGAACATAAACGTCCTCTCCCTCGTTTACCCCGTGTGGACTTGGTGTCCACTCAGCAGTTGGAAACGACGTCCACCTGCGCTCGAACAGCCCACTGCCATGTCCGTTTTGTGCGACATTTTTCCGTATAGAATAACGAATTTTGAATTATTTGGGACTGAAATGCATGAAAACATGCTACAATTTCGTTTTTGTTCATTCCTCGCAAAGGCTTTGAGACGACTGAGGTTGCTTGTATTTCCATCAGTGAGTTTATGAATGTGATATACATTCTATAAAACTACAGTAAAAATAAAACCTATCGTAATGAAAACTTGAAACTATAATTTAAATATGTAAACTGTTTAGTACGGACTTATTTGAACACAACGTGAAACTAAGATAGAATCTACTCGATGATTTACATGAATATCAGCATTAATTACATTTAAATTGTTGATTTTTCAAACGGTATGATTTATTATTACTTTCTCAACATTTTCATAATTTGTCTTTGTGCTATGTTTAATGGGCTTGGAATTCCATACTTCAAGAGATAAAATTGAATCTGTTTATTCTTTGAAAGAGTTATGTGTGTGTATTGTTTTTAAAGACTGCCGTTATCATAATAACATCTTATCGTTCACATGAACGCGTCTCGGAATGTTCAGTTGTATCGTTATATCTCCATTAAGTATTTTTATGAACAGATGCGAGATGTTTATTTCCTCCTCTTCCTCCTTCATTTCTGGGATAAACAAAGCAATGATTCTTACGCGTCGGTATTCCAAGTATGCTTCTTCATCTCTTATCATCGTCGTTCTCTCGTGTTGGATATTCATTAGCGAAATCTGTGTGCTTGCCGTCCCTTAGGTCGAGCTCTCACTGACGCGCGCGTTGGGGGATCTTGGACAATGCGCAGACTGTTGACCTCGTGTCGAAGCGGCGCTGGGACATGGCGGAGTCAAGCAAATGGCGGGCGACTCTGACGACAGCCCGCCCTCTGAAGAGATGACTGGGGCGAAGGGGAACAAAGGAGAAACGGGATGGGACGATGGCGAGGAAAATGGTCTACCCATAAGCGGACAACAGGTGCTCGCCTTTGGAAGGGAGGCGGAGGGCACACTCAGGAGCAATAAATACCGCGCGTCTGTCGTGGACTCCGCTGGAGGAGAGGAGCGAAAGGGGAGGTCGGCAGACGGATTCGGAAGTTGTAGTGTTGGAGGGTATGTTGGCGGAGGAGGCGATCAGAGGCGGACGGACGGAGAGGGAGGCGGGCGCCGCTCCGTGGAGCCGCAGGGGGAACGGCCACTGTCGCTAATTGCTCTGTGTCTTCCGCGTCCCCGCCCGCGCACTCCGCCTCGGGCGACCCAAACGCGACGCAGAGGCCCAGCGGTCCTCGCTCCAGGCTTCTCCGTCCCCGCTATTCAGACTTCGTCTGCAGCGCGCCTTGCTATCCAGCTTCACCCCCCCCCCACCTCACAAGGACACGTGCTGTTATCCTCTCGCGTCGACTGCCACCGCACAGTCCGCTCGGATTTCCGCCAGACACGAACACCTTCTCTAATGCATTTAGTTTAATCACTTTTCGTTCTCGTGTCTACAATACAAGCGCTCCTAAATTAAACACACCTTCTAGCACTTGTGTACAATTCAACTAATTAAGAAATTAATATGAAATGAAGGGCATTCTCTACTCATTTAATATATCGAACCGCGTCTCTCAAGTGTCCCGCAATTCGAATTTTCGTTTTCTTTCTTTTCATTTCCTTGAATGTGTGTCTGCAATTTTAGTTTTCCTTCTGGTAAACGATGTACTTTCATACACCTTTATAAATTATGGCGTTCTTCAATTTACGTTTTAAGAATTACTACTTTCGATATAAAAAATACTATAAGAAATTACAAGACATAGTAATTTTATATTTCCATATTTTTTACGCTGACTTTTAAGCAGCTGAAGTTTAAAATGAACTACGAAGAAATGCAATATTTGAATTCGATTCTTTTGTACTTCAAGATGTCGGTTGGAGTTTAGCATACTTAGTTTTAAATCGAAAAAAATTACGTCATTTCGCTAATGTGCAATAAAGTAGATATGGTTCCTGTTTTACATTATCCCTCTCTAATTTTTGTTCTACCGTTCATCGCCACCCTTCTCCTCACCTGCATCTCTTACGCCGTGATTCCTATCTCTTGTAATTTGCATACAATTCACTTTCAACTGCTTCTAAATACAATTAGGATTGTCTACTTAATCCAGTCGGATGCTATTAGACTCCAACCTCACGTAACGTATTTTTTGTGTTATCTAATGAACGTACATTACATCACTTGGAATTTTCCAGGTTTTCTTTCTGACTCTGAACACTTTAGAATACAAGGTGTATATTTCTTATTTATTTTGGATTGCTGGGGAGCTTGTGGTACCGAACCGGCATGTTTCTGGAGTATCCGAGGGAAAAACCAGTTGGAAACCTCACCTAGTTCGACCTAGCAGAGTTTGAATCCATGCTTTACCGCTCAGCGCGATCGTGGAAGCGAAGACGCTACTACTAGACCACCGCTGTCTGCTCAATGCATTTTTTGCTGTTAATGTAATAGGGAAAAGAGATGACAATACGTATCGTGTTCGCTATGTACATGTGATATGGTTCTATAAACTAGATCTCATATCCGTATCATAGGGATGCGTCCATTTGTGTGCACGTTGAGTATCTGTGTGGTTTTATGTGCATTTGTGTGGATGTTATGTACATTAAGTTTATTTTCAGATTACACAGTAGGGGGTGAATATAAAGCGAAGATATTCTGCTCTTTCACCGTATTATCTTTTTTTATGGGTTTCATGGTGCCATTTACTTGAAGTGACTATTTTCAATGTCATGCTCGCGTACTTAATATGCTTGTGAGAAGCAGATTGTACATCCTGCACACCACACAAAATTTGCAATATTTTTTGGTGATGGTCTCTTTTATGGAGAGTGAGTCAAATTAAGAAAATAATTATGACCATTAAATAAAAGTTCATTATTATTTCATAATATTTTCCCTAATTTTTTAGACAGCAACATTAATCATGTGTGAAGGAATTGAATGTTTTAATAATAATTTATTTTCGTTTCTGGAGAACCGTGTCTGTGAAAAAGAACAATATCTAACAAAATTATGAAACTTACTTCTCTGTGTTTATTTCAATCATGTTTTTCAGGTTTAAATTTTATTTCATACCTATCTCCACGAGTTACGGGCACTACAACAAACGTTAAACCACCTAATAGCTAGTTCGTAAAAGTATTTTTCCCCGCACTTTATTCGGCCTTGAAAATGTCCAAGCGTAAACCTGCAATGTTCCATAAATGAACTAAATAATCTTACGAATGAATGTGGGTTCGCTGTCTCAGAACCGTTCTCCTCCCATGTGATCCACGATCAACCTTTTGTTGAACGCTGGTCGGTACGAACTCCTACCTGAAGTGAGGCGAATGGAGCAACGGATAAGCTTGCTGGAACGGGGATCTATTTGCAGAAATTCGCGTCTGGACGACTGAGTGTGAATTCAGCGATCGGAGGAGGGTTTAGCGGAGACGCCGGTGTCCACTGGAGTGGAGGCGGAGAGCGCGTTAAGGGTGGATGTTGGTCCTCGAGGAGGAGATGATGAGGAGAAGGATCGCTGCTATGTAGAATCTCTCCACATCTCAGACTTCAGTTTATGTAAGCGGGAATGGGGAAGAGGAAAGCAAAGGGCGATGTTTAGCAGCCCTACCCTATTGCATCTCAAAATGCAACTGATCCTTGTTACGTATCGTCATTTACAGATTTTACGGAGGGTACCGATACATGGAGGAAGGCTGCCGTAAGTTTTCTATTGCACGTGTATTCATTTTTTAAGCATTTAAAGAATTTAGAGTAATGAACATGCTATAATAAAACATTGTGTAATCGATGAAAAAAAGTAATTACGTTTTATAATTAGTATATTGCATTATAAATAGTTCACTATGTTGATCGTCATCTAATGAGTACATGGGATTCAACTCGTCAGAAAGAGGATAAATTTTTTTTTCTTAATACCAAGTTTGCTTTAACGCTTACAATAGCAATAGGTATACACCCTGCCCTCCACGAATTATACATGTAACGTGTCCTTTTAACACCATAGAAATAAACGAGGAAATATGAACTGTTAATATCTCTTTACTATCTGTAGAATTTGTGAAAATTTACACCCATTAGTATTAGTTAGTAGGTAAAACTCATTGAAAAGGGATAAATGACCCCATAATTTAATAGTTAGAGTAAATATAATTACATTTACAGCTCCGCTGAATTTATTTAGGCATTTTTTTCATTACATGCCTTTTCCTTTTAAGTTCATTAAAAACCAAATTACATTTTATTGAGCGTGTCAAATTTCATACACTTTGAAAATGATGCGAAGTTGGATAAAAATCTAAAAGTTTTACAAGATTGTGTTGTCGCACGAGTTGAGTTCCCGCAACATCACGCGCGGGGAATATGATCTTTGTGCATAAGTAATCTTTTTCGTAAGTTTAATGTTCGTCATATTCAATTGTCAACCCCAAACAATTGTGAATCAAGCCACGCATGATAAACCAAATACAGAACTTGAAAGAAGCTTACCAACAGTAAACAGAAATGCGTACTTGAAGAAAATAAGGAAAGACTGTTGGTAATATGATGTCTGAGAATGTACACAATGCAATTTTATGTTATTTTCATAATTTTTAAAAAGGAATAACCCACACTAATAATTGGGTACCAAAATATACTATTAACCTTCTTTAGCACACCTCCAGTTGATTCGAAAGAGTCATCCGACTGAAAAAGAGGAAGAAGAACAAGAATATAATAGTTCGCTAGTAGAAGTGTCTTCGCCTCCACCACACTACGGAGTGGCGGAGCGTGGGTTGAAGTTTTGCTCGACCGAACTAGGTAAGGTTTTCAGCTGGGGTTTCCCTCACTGTCGGTTCGGTACCGCAAGTTTCTCGGCAATGCGACATATCTCCTTCTTAATTCCTTCACCCAAGTCATGGTTAAGTGGAAAAGCAGGCCTTATGGCCTGAACCTCGCCACAAGACAATGAATAAATAAATAGTAATATGATTACAATGTTCATCGATGATATTGCACAATCTCAGTGAGTGTTCGGTATCTATCAACTGACCATCGAGCAGAGCAGAATAGAATTTATTGCTGCGACTGAGTTCTCACTCGGTGTCTTCATACATAAAGAATGCATATTGAAATCAAGTAACAGAAAGGTACAATCACATAAGAAATACAAAATTACAAAGAAAATACGCACAGAACATAAAGTAAACGTTACTCATAAAGTAAATACAGATTATAAAATTATATACCAGACACATAAGAAAATACGAAAATGGGGAAGACATTAATCTAGTGAAACAAATGGAAAATCAAAAAACAATAAGACTTTGGAATTCATTTTTATTTTTAATGTTTGCTCTCTCTTTCACAGAGAGTTTTGTTTTAATTTAAAAGAGGTTGCTAAGCCTGATAGCGCTCCCACGACATCTGCATGTAAATTGTTCCAGTCCCTGATTGATCTATTGAGAAACGAGCATTTTCCAATGTCCCCTAATTTTGACAGCAGACTCGGGAATTCTTGGCCGCAGGATTCGATTTCGTTAACACCGTCTGTCTCATATCAATGTCGCTGCAATGCAAGAGATGCGGGTACACGGTGCTTATCAGCAGATCCTGGAGTGTGCGGCGTGACCTCGCGACTTCCTGTTGGTCTCTCTGACGGTACCGTTGCCTTCCGGTGACACTCGTCTTCCCATACTTCATGTCTCTTCCGCGTCCACCTCCTTGTTAGGTCGACGCCCACGCAATGAATGCTCGATCTCTGCTACAAACTTACGATAGAACTGACCAAGCGACAAATAAACTATACTGTGATTTGGTATCTCAGCTTCCGGATTGCCAGCTGTCATTTGATGTCAAAATTCTATTGCAACATTATTAAAATTTCTGTTGGCAAATTTGCCTCATCGCGTTTCTTTTAAAGAATAAGGATACAGTATATTCAAATTTAATTAATTATTGATGTGTGTATTGCATATATGAGTATAGCGAACATTTGACGAACTTCAAATTCTTAAATTCTTATTCATTCACAACATACTCATTATATTGCATACATCTTCAATAGTTTATTGTTGAAATTTTTGCGAACAAGAAACCCGAGACATATTTACAATTTTCGTATGTGGCATATTACGCAATATTTACTGTATGTATCATCCATGCTAGTATTAAATATAGTGTAAGATGTATTAAGTATTACTAAGGAAAATGTGAAAGAAATCTCAAAAAACAAGTTTTGTTGAAAAGAGAAACCTCGTTATAAGTTTAAAAGACTGCCACTGTTAAAATTTAAATATAATTCTTCTTTAAATTGTAAAATGAAGGTGAATATTCCACCAGAGTCAAGGAATTTAAAGAAAAGCTACACGTATAATAAACTTCTTGATGTATTCGTAGATTGAATGTATTGGATTTTAAAATATTTTATAAAAAATTGTTTATATATTTTCAAAAAAACGCGTAAAAATTAAAAAGGACAGAAAATTGTAAATTCTTGAGCTTTAATATGAGATATATTGCAGTTAAATTGAATTTCATGTTACTAAGAAAACTGACTTTTTAAATGAGCGTGGGTTAAACTCGTATCTTGATGACTGCAAGAGGATACGCAAAATGTGATTCTTTTGGCATTTGAAAACCCTGGCCCTTATCAGCCAGGCACGGTGTCCTTTACCAGAATTTATTCTATTTTTTCCTCCCATTCTGTCCCTATAAGGTTTTAATATGATTATCCTCTTCCCCCCTTCGTTTCATGGGGATATAAACTTCTGTGTCTTCCCCCTTCTTCGATCCATTTCTTTCGGAGGACGGATACGCTCCATAGCTTACGTCTCTAGTGCATTGATTATGTCCCTGTTGAAAGCGATATGAGCTTTCCAATAGATGATGCACCCTGTGTCAAATTTGTTGGAGTGTCTGAACGGTTGACTCGCACAAACTCGTGGCTTTATCGCAGCCTGATGACTATCAACAAACCTTTCATATGGCACCACAACGGAATGACGAGCGTTGTTAGGTGCCATATCTATTTGGACAGTAATCGGAACACATGGACGCATCTCGTTGTAACACCAATCATTATCTAGAAATGTACGTTACACATAACATTGATGAATGAAAACCACAGCCGGAATCTTCAGGAGTGTAACTCGCGAAACTTGCCAGACTTTATCTTGACAACGGCAACATTTCTTGACCAATAATCTAAAGTATNCATAAATATAAATGCAGGGAAGTGTTAAGATATTTAATTCCTTAAGTTTAATAGTTTAATAGATTGTGTAAGTTAATTGTGACTGTATAAAATTTGTGTATAGTAATTACAGTTACTATTTTGTAGTCTGATTATGGATATTTCTTTTGTTAGCCCTGAAGATGCTTTAGAATAAAGGCGAAACGTCGGTATGTGTTTGATGTTTTAATGTTTCCCAAACATCTGACCGTATCGCCAAGTATCACCTTATACTTTAGTAATCTCTTAGATTGCGGTGAACCTCACCGCCAGGTAACAGATTAATCATGTTACGTCGAATGAAAATGGTGGACGGGACCGGTCCCGTCCACCATTTTCATTCGACGTAACATGATTAATCTGTTACCTGGCGGTGAGGTTCACCGCAATCTAAGAGATTACTAAAGTATAAGGTGATACTTGGCGATACGGTCAGATGTTTGGGAAACATTAAAACATCAAACACATACCGACGTTTCGCCTTTATTCTAAAGCATCTTCAGGGCTAACAAAAGAAATATCCATAATCAGACTACAAAATAGTAACTGTAATTACTATACACAAATTTTATACAGTCACAATTAACTTACACAATCTATTAAACTATTAAACTTAAGGAATTAAATATCTTAACACTTCCCTGCATTTATATTTATGAAACAGTCGTGTTTGTTGGGGCGACCCGTGGCGCAGTGTGTAACGCGCTCGCCTTCTACCTCTGGGGACGCCGGTTCAAACCCGGTCCGATCCAAGTAGAATCCGAGGTGGTGGACGGAGCGGTGCTCGCGGCAGGTTTTCTCGGGGTTCTCCCGTTTCCCCTGCCTATCATTCCACCACAACATTCACTCATAATCATTCACACCCATTTCATTTCATAAATCACCGCTTCAGGGGAGGTGCATTCGGCACCATGAGTATTCCCCAGCCAAAAACCCCCATCTGAGCCGACCCCACATTAAGTGGGAAAAAGGCTAGGAAGAAGAAGAAGAAACAGTCGTGTTTGTTAAGACCGAATTACTGAAGTGCCACCCTTTCTTTATACGAAACAGTCTCGTTCACGAACACTATACACGCAATAGTAGTAATATTCATCGCCCTAGAGTGTCAACCACTCTTTGCCAAAAAGGACCGCATCATTCGGGAATCGTTCTATATAATTAATATAAAAGATATTATGAAATTGAATCTGTTCAAATCAGCGGTAAGAACTACCTCCTGCACCAGTGCTTCTACAATGTAAAATAATTTATTGATTTTAATTAAAGTCAAATTCGTCTTGTACTTTATCACGCCATTGCTGTAGTACTTTTTAAACAACTTATAACAATTTCAAAAACTATTTTCTTGCATGATTGTGTTGTCTTATGGCTCATATTAATTTAGTTTTATGTGTACTCAACATTGGCACGTTTGTGTACATAAATTCTGTAGCCCCATCCTGGCCCGGGTTTTTCTCCGGTTTTCCTTCGGGTAGAGGCGGATTTATCATACAGGTTCTCTAGGCTTTGTCTAGGGGCGGGTCTATTGTAACAATAAATCGTGAATTTAGTGTTATTTCAATTTTTAAGCACTATACTCAGAATAATCTATAGTTCGATAATAACTTACATGTAATTTTTTGCTTAAAATTACAAACATATTGACATTCTATTAGTATTATAACTCGCAGCTAACTTTTTATCTTATCTAGGAACTTTTGCTGAAATTTTTGAATCCGCCTCTGCCTTAGGGCCCTTGATCGGAATTGATGGGATGGTCCCTTGCTTGCTTCCGGAGAGAAATTAGTTTTTTTTTCTCCACGTGGTCATACGCAGTTTGTACTGTTTTTTGACAATAAATTTATTTATTTATCAATGTGCATCAAAAAATTTTCAAAAAACAGAAATATAAAAATACAATAATTATAATCATACAAACAATACATATTGTCATTCCAAATGACTGGTTCATGCTAATTCATATTGATCTCAACGGACCCACGTAAGTGATGCCGCAGTGCAACCAACCCATGTGCATAATAAATTATAACAATACAATTATACTCCCGGTTTTAAAACTTACATTAATAAATCATTATACAAAAGAAATATATTTCCTAGTTGTTATCTTACTAGTCTTATTTATGATGCCAACATTGCCTCTATTCAACTCGTCTGTATCGGTATTATAATTACAAGTATGATTCTTAGAAATGTGAATCATTTCTTTGATATTTATTTTTCTTTTGTCGTGTCCGTGATCAAGGATGGTGACTTCATGAAAATTAAACACATGGTTAGTTTCTAAGCTATGTTTAGCTGAAGTACACTTAGCACTATAATTTTTATGTAGGTTCATCCTCTTATTTAAGTGTTGTGATGTCTGACCGACATACATATTGTCACAATCTTGGCAAGGAACCATGTATGCAACAATATTTTGCAGTTCTTTAGAAATCTTGTCCCTTACCTTTGAAAATAATAATTTTCCAAGCGTTCTCTGGTTTTTGTATGTCAAAATGTCATTCTCTGAGAGCACCTTGCCAATGGCCTTTGATAAACCTTGAACATAGGTTATGCTCTTATATGCCTGCGAATTTGTTAGAATTATAGTCTGCTGCTCTGTTAATCAATAACGTTTTAATTAGTGAATTTGGAAATTGGTTTTTCTGTAATTTTTTAAAAACAATATCTAAATTCTTTTTGTGAAATTTTTTAGAACTTAAATTGATAGCTCTAAATTCAAGTCCCAAAACCGTATTTAACTTATGCCTTAGGGTGTTATATGAATTGAAATTTAAGTACCTATCTGAACGACATGGTTTCCTGTACCAATCACGGTCAATGGAACCATATAAATTCGTGATGAGTACCATATCCAAATAAGGTAATCGATTGTTATTTTCAATTTCCATAGTGAACACCAATTTAGAATGAAATCTATTGAATTCCCAGAGAATTTATTTTTACGTTTATTGGACCCGTATCGTCCGACGACTGCTCGTCACCTTCATTCACTTCTGTTGCTCTAGTTGATTAAATATTCGTTTTGCCGCGCCGAACTGCGTGGGAAAGGATCGATAGCTCGCAGGTTGGTGGTTCTCCTTGGTGTACTGTCCAATAGCGTTCGAGAGCCTCGTTGACGGAGGTTTCCCAGATTCTAATCCTTCCCGCACTCATAGTCTGGTTTCGTGGGGAGGATTAAGGTTGCTGGTGGCAGACGTTCGAGAACACAATGGACGAATTTCGAAAACTTTGTCATGATAAGACACTGGGCACTAAGGAGACAGGGGACATTCGGGACAAGGGTGGTTTGGATGCAGTGGCGATGGAGGTTGATTATGAGTGAGCGATGTTGTATTATCGTTACCAATATACGTAAGGTTTCAAACTATTTTTTACTATGATATTCATTTCCAGCAATGTAAGAAATGTTTAACCACTACATTTACAGTTAGCAATTCTCTTGACAAATTGTTCAATAAGTTATGAGTAGGTTAATTCGATAGATTATCATTGGAAGAGTTAAATGCAGAATACTATTTTTTATTATTTTCTTTATTATCCGGCGAACTATGTAACTTGGATTAAGTAACATTTTGAAATTACTGTGTTGCAGTTCTTATTACTGTTCATCCCTATAGAGAGAATGCTCAGTAACGCATCGTAAAAAAGTAAAGGAATGATCGAGACACATAAGAGACCGATTATCTGTGTGTACGAATGATTCGCGTATACATGTAATGAGCTAAGCGATCACCAATAGCGTGCCCCAACGTCGGATTATTCGAATGACACGTGTAATATTATGTTTCTTATACATCACTATGTAGAAATGTATAATAAATTGAATAATAAAAAAGGTTCACCATTTATTACCTTTCCATTTCTACTACATGAAGCAACTTACTGTGTTCCGAAAAATTCTATTCTTTGTTGTTGCTACAATGAAAATAGCTTATACTCATTTTTCAGATATATTTGAATTTTTAGGACGGATAAGCGCCAACCTGAAACAAAGGAATTAAACTTACGTATAGAAGAAGCTCTGAAGAACATTTTAAGTACTTTCGTAGTACTACATGCAAATGTTGCGATGCAAATACTTCGAAAGTTTTTTTATAAGCTATATGTAGTTATGCAAAAATATACAATTTCTTGCTGTTACATTATTACAAATCTTTTGCTTGTTTATGTATGGTAATGTGTATGCGTAAGCCGTTAACTTATTTAACATGCGGTGAAGGGAAAATCTAACGTAATGTGCAGAGTGAACAATTGTGTTGACAATGTATTGGACAGTGGATAGCAATGACAACAACAAAAACATAACACTAGATTTATGTTCCGTACGGAATCTTTTAGACATGTTTTTTAATTTTTTTGGTAATACGTCCACTGAATATGACAAACATTACCAATAGATACTATTGGGGATTCCAATAGGATTATTGCCTCAAAAATTCAAAACTTTACTTCTGTAAAATCGTGGTAACTAATTCGATTACTTAATCATGGTAACTAACTGGCTACTTAATTCTGTAAATAAGACTTTTAGGAAGGTTATCTCTGTTCTTCGAGCATATTACCTTGTTTTATTTTATAAACTCTAAAGAATAGGAAATAAATAGGAAAAGGTTAAGTAGAAAGAAAAATTCGGTGTTGGTTTATACAGTTCTCTTTTACAAAGCCTCATAAAGGCTGTGAATGAAATAAAATTATCCCTGCAAATGTTGTTTTGTGCTTTTCGAGAACTTCGTTAACGAGATCTGTTTGCCATGTTGAATGCGAGTTGTATAACGATTATTGATTGGATGCAGGGAATGCTCACAATAAAATGACCCAAAAATTGGTTTGTACCAAGCGCAGTATGTAGGAATATAAGTCGACCATGGAGAAGTAAGAAGAACCCTAAAGTGCGGGGATTTCTCCACCCGGAAGCGTACATTGAGTTGTAGATGTCTTTGCGATGGTGGAAACGGGCGTCGGAGGACGATGTGGGTGGGGACGTTGGTAGGGGCAAGCTCACTTCGTCGACGCGCAAACAGGCGGCAATACCCTCTGGCACTCACGGCCAGGTTATCTCTTTGTTCTTGGCTTAACGGACCGCATCCAATGAGGCTGCGTCGCCGGCAGATCCCCTACGCTCGACCAAACCTCCCCGTCTCTAGCAACGAGGAAGCGTCGAAGCCAAACGCCCTGGGGACCCCGACGTTCCATCCACTCTTCTCGAAAGTCGCAATGCAGGTATTATTTGTTTGGGTGGGTTTTATATTACTCCCTGGGTGTTAAATTTTCCTGAATGCTTATTTGATTCCACCGAAGTCAATAATACAAAACTGCTCCAGTGTTTCAATATATACATCACAGAGGTTTGGGAATCCATACAAAACAGTCATGAATTCGCTTTTTAGAGAATCTATGACTCTCCGGTCCAATGATAGTGTCGTTGAATTTTATTTTACTTTTTTTGTTTTGTTTTGCTTTTTTTTTTATCAAATTGCAGTGTTATTTGTACGAGGTCTTTTGAAGTAACTACTCATTTAAATATTCAAATACGCATCAGGGAAATGCGTTTTTCCATCTTCTCATCATAGAGTAGCCATGATAGCAATCAATGTGTTATTAATATTTGTTTACTTTAATAGCGATACTCGTTAAATATATATTGAAATTTTCTCGAAAAAAAATTCTCCTCGAAAACGTTTTGGTGATTTGCTAGTGTCAGAAATGTTCTCCCCACCCCTTCGTCATTCCCGGGACCAACGACACAGCAATATTTGAAACGTGATAGCGAAAATGAGCGTGGAAATATGACACGCGGGTTCGCCATCGAGGTAATTGAGTTTTGCGCCAACACGGCTCAATCAACGACACAACAAATTACAGTTGCGCGGCGAAATCTCTGTGATTATTATGCCCTCTTGATGTTGGGATGGCGCTATGGTTTACAGTTCCGCCAGCTATCATGAGCATATAACCCTATATCTTATGCTTCTTACAGTTTCAAGCGTCGGCATGCAGGGAGACTCTTATAGCTATTAGTTTTAGTGAAATAGTTTCCCTGTTGATCCTACTATAATACTAACACCTGGATTCTGCTTCTTCAAACATGTTTTACCGGTCGAAATATGAAGATGTGTTCAACTCTATGTCTTATAGGAGTAAAGTACGGAAGAATATTTGAATGAGACTTCTATATCGTTCTATGTTTTTTCAGTCCAAACGAAGAGCTAACACTATTCCAGCACTATCGAAGATCACTTCATTCAGTCAGGTTCAATTGGAGAGTTAGCCATTATTTCTTGAATTTGTTGAACAAGTTTAAAAATTTGTCTTTGCATAAAACCTTCAAAAATTCCGTTCCCAGAAAATTGCACGAAGCAAATAAGGTTTTTGAACCAGATTCCCTCTGTTGTCTACACTGCTCTGCCTAGATTCTGGGCATCATGTAAGAGTAAATAAACCTTTGTAGAAATTGCGCTCAAACCATTTTTCTTGGCATTTCCTTTTCTTCAGTGTCACATATCCATGTGAGTGTTTGGGCACATATTTTATACAGGAGTTTAGATTGCAATACTTCGTGAAAGTAGCATGTCTCAGTTGATATATTGAGCTCTTGGCCTACATACAGACTTTCAGACTAAATCAACTAGCTGTAGTACATTTGACTACCCAGTCTATCCCGGGAATCAAATCAACCGGAACTGGCCATATCTCCTCCTCCTTGCCGAGGCCAAGAAATAGCTGAGCTCTACCCTCCGTGAAACCGGAAGGTATACCTTATGACCTACAGTGGGACAGTTCGACCGTTTTATTAGTGTAGGAGAGAAACTGAAGTGAAATATTGGTAAAGAAATTTCAAACCTAATATAAAAACTCAATTTACCTCAAGGGATCGCTTGGAAATTTGGAAGTTAAAACTATACATTTCGTGCTATATTGTATTTTTATGTTTCTGATTAAATAGTAATTGTTATTTTCCAGTTACCCAGTTTCCACTTATCTACAAATGAGAAAAGATACATCTGGATTTGATTTATTACGTAATAGGATCTTAATAGAGTTATCTTAATAAAGTTAATAGAGTGATCTTAATATTAAAACTTCCACGTCGGAAGTTATTTAACAATAAGTATTCTGAGAGGGTAAACCGTACTTTTCTAGTAATATTTGAGAGAATTATATTGGAATACCCAACCAAACTGGTGACGGGCTGTGGTCATTCCCTCCATCTCTCTCATTCCCTTCCCTCATGGTTGGTAGATCTGCAGCTTTTGCTTTCTGTTTGTTTATCATCTTGGAGTTTCTTAAGTATTGGTGTAGCCACCCATTCATACCACAATTTGTGTACTCCCAAGGAGTTAAATCGAGAAACTGAGCCCTTTGGGGTTATTGAATATTTCTAAAAAGTTCTAGAATATACGCTATCGGGCATGTACTTGAGTATTTTTCCAAACCTGCAGTTATTCCTTATTGTATCAACTTACAATGACTGAATACATATCGGATGCCCAAAAATGTGTAATATTCAACAGATTTGAGTACATCTGATTAATGAATTCACCTCCACCCCACTTTCTTCTAGTCGTCAATGCCCAAGCAGGAGATAGCATGCGCAAAGGGTACTACTGTCTGTGGGGAGCTGATACGGCAAAGAGCTCGCCTTTAAGAATTGATGGCTACGTTCGGTCCCTGTCCCGCTCCCTAGTCGGTAAGTTACCCTTTCCCCGCTTCCCTGCAATCCACTTCGGGAGTTCCCGGCTCTGTGCGTCCACCCGTCAGTGAAACCTTGGAGTCCCCCTCTTCGGTCAGCCACCACTTAGGAAATAGGCATGCCTCTCGCTGTGCGCCGGAAGCCGACTCCGTTTGAAATGGCACTCTCTTCCTTTGGCTCATACACCCTGGAGGATCAGTGTCCCTTTCCTTATGCTGCTTTTGCTCTCAACCTACTTTAAAGCACTATTTCCCGATATTTTTCTGTATGCTCAGAGTCGTGCTCCAATAAATAATGAATTCCAGAACATATGAGAATTTCTCGTAGTACCTTCTTCTGAAGCATACTCTTGATGTTCATCGTTTTGAGTACATTAGAAAAAGCAATGGTTGTGTCAGATATTTTTGAGGCTGGGACGAAATTTTTTTTACAAATATTCTCGTCCTGAATTCTTCTTACCTTCCGCTTAATTGAATGTGGCACTTACGCATGATATAGTAAGAATTTTTTACAGATGTTTTCTTTCGAGTACCCAGTATTACCCACTTGTTTTTCCCCATTTTACGCTTATAAAGAGTTGAACGAGTGATTCTGTATTCCTCTGAGAATCGTTTAACACAAACTCTGCGTGGTTAAAACGAATTGTTGTCTGTTTTTTTTGTCTCTTTAATTCTGTTTTGTGAGGATAGGTTTGTGTTGTAGACGAAAATAACTACTATAATATTTCCGTCATTATCTACAAGAATGTCATTGTTTTCAGTAAAAGGCAAGACCTTTTAGGTTATAAGTACGTACCTTTGTTTGAATGCCTCATTTCTTAAAATTTCTTTTCTCTTCTCCTTATTTTATTATTTTCAGCTCTGTTCTTTTGAATGCTTCTCTTGTGAATATCATAGAGCATCTTAATTTAATTTCTTGGGACGAAATTATGGCTAGTTTTCTTCATCTTCCATCCTCATTTTTGGTGGATTTGTGAGAGCATTGATCCTCTGTTTCTCGAGAATTCTCTGCTATTAGACATACAGTTTTTTGTGTTTGGTAAAGAAACTCCAGAGGATCCGTCTTAGCGTGGGAGTGCATTTGTTCTGAAGCATTGCAGAAAATATTTATTTAATTTGAGGGAAATAATCTTTTCTTGAGATTCTCTAGTCGAATGTCCCCCCAAGATACATCACCACTCACCTTTTTTAAAGAAATTCCAAATATTTTCAATATTGATGCACGTAACCTCAAATTCGAGAAATCAAATCTATCAATCAGTTTTATGCTCCATTTTTTTACCGTAATTTAGAAACAGAAGAACATATTTCCAGTTCAGTTGCCTATCCACATACTGTCTAATTATGACAATGCCATCTTGTATCATTGAGGTAGGTTTCGCTCATTGCGCGCCAAATGACAGCTCTAATTCTGCGATCAAAATAGTTCCTCTCACAACTCTCCAAGAAACATTTGCTTCTCTTCAACATTCATGAATTAAGACAACAAGGAATATTCATGAATTCAGTGGATACATTTGAAAATTATAACCCAAATGCCACTTGAAAATCTTTTCAAAATCCTGAATTACTGAAAAGTAATTAGCAGGATTCAAGAATATAGTTATTATGAGTTATACATGATATTCAACAAATCGAGGCACTCCTCAAAAGTCAATCAATTTTCCTTTGATTTTAAAGGGCATGTATGTATTGTAAACAAAATTATTTCATCAATTAAGACGATGCATTTTACGTGCATTATAATTCATTTGCAAACTGTGTAATGTTAGAAAAATGCTTCTTCATCATAATAGAGTTTTGCAAGCTATGTGCGTAGTCACACTGTGCAAAGATTTTGTGGCAATACGACCAAAACATGAAACAGTTTTTGTTATATTTACGGTATTGAATTATAGTGAGAAAAAAAATCCACAAGCCTGCGCTTTATGAAATACGTGATACCTCAAATCAAACAATGTTTATCTGGGTAGAACAATGGGCCCCTTGACGTTGACGGTGCGCCCACAACAACAGGCATGCAAATGTACCAGCCGTCGCGTCGGGTTGCTTCGTCGATACGGCTGCAGTGTGGCGAGTTTCCATAAATATGAATCACAGCTTCGAATAGAAATACAGCGATGAGTGCGGTGGCTGGACAGCCCTTATTGAGAACAAGTATGAATTCCTAGCATAGTTGACACGCACTGAATTGTGCATTAGAATGATGAACCTGTTTGTTTTCTATTTAGCTATTTGTTTTTATCTTCCACATTCAAATTTTCTTTTCTCACAAACTCTAGGAATAAAATATTCGACATGTTACTGAAATCTAATAGCGTTTTGAACATAAATTAAAATATTACTCACATTATTTATTTATGTTTTTAAATTTATTTTGTTTTCTTAGAAAACAACTGGAGGGAACAAAATTAAAATATGTATTTGTAAGATGACCGCAAATAACCAGAGCGCTATTTCTATATCTTCCCAGCATCAATTCCTAAAAACAACGTTATTTACGTAAATAATAATCATATGACGTGTTTATCACAGCAATTTTTGTAGACATTTGTACACGGACTTGGTGATCTTGTTAATTATTGATCTGTCATCTCAACAGTGTTGGTGCCGATTTCCGTGTCTTCTATTGTTGAACAGTATAATGACCTATTCGTCGCAATGGCATTTTTGTTCGAATATTATTTATTACCTCGAAGAATAAACCACAAGTTCTAAATATATTATATGTATGAATTAACACAGTTATAAATAATTTGATTGATGAAATTCATCTATTTACATTGTTACATATTCTCCTATTTACAGTTTAATATTGGCGTTATATTAAAAATTCAACGCGTTCCGTGTGTTTTTGTAGATGGGGTGGACGGTGTGAACACTTCCGCGGTTTCACGCTTCATCGAGGGTGCATATGGAATTGGGACCTAAATGAACATACAGAGAACAGAAGAGAAAACGGACCGTAGAAAGTTCATCTGTAGAGATAAGCAGGGGAGCTCGCTCTCTCAGGTGAATTGGATAATTAGGGAGAGGAAAAAAAGACTAACATCAAGGGTTCATACTGAGTGATGTCAACAGAATATTATATCACTTCCACAAAATTGGCTTATTTTTTCCTCAAAATCTATCTTTTGAAAATAAAGAAAAACATTCATTTTTTTTAAAACATTTTAGGGTTTGCGTTTGTTGTGTTCAAATTTAAGTATTGTTTGCGAAAAAAGTATAGTAACTCAAAATTTGAAATCACGTGTCTTCCCAATATATTATTATAGACCTTTTTCACTTATTTGCTGGACTCACTCCTGTCTGTGATTTATATTCATTTGCTTCGTGAGATGTTTTCTTAGATAACATTCAGAAAATGCACCGCTAATAGTTTGATTACAATTTAACAGTTTAAACTGTATTCTCTCAATTTGATTTTCCTACTTATTTCTCTCCGTGACATTTTTCCTCTCTCGTACTTTCCTTTTTACGGTATCAATTAAAATAACTCGAATATATTTTATAACATAAAACATGTCCTGCAAATTAAGAAATGGGAAGACTGCTCTCCGAGGCGTATCATTCAGTTTTACCGCACCGAGTTGTGTAAGAGGTTTTATACGAACGACATTAGTGACATAAATGCCTTGTTGTAAGGCAGTTGAGTTCTCTCAATGAGTATTGTGTACTTGATGTTTACGGTACTTTCACGAATGGAAAGCAGACCGACTACTGGATACAAAGAACGATTTACCAACTAAAGGGAAACTTAGTTTTAATTTTCCTTTCTCCTTCCATGCAAAACCTCTATTTTAGTAGCAAGTCTCATACTTTTGCAGTCCACTTTCTGGAGTCTTCATGTTTGCTTTATGTTCGACGATCACAGTCAAAAGGTTCGAGGGAATAAGATTTAATTACAAGTATCTCTAATATTCAATTTCTATTGTTTGTGAATAGTATTTCATGTAATGAGTAGATATTAATTTCTGTGTTAAATATTTGGACTCATTTTTATGTTTATGAATTGTTACATCAAGTTGTAAGAATATCTCGTCCTTGATTAGTTTCATTTAAGGTAATTGAAGACTTGCTGATTCAATCACTCTTTTATATTGCTTATAAATATTGATATTTCGGATGGAACGACACGTGCAATTTATGAATTCATTTTGGACTTTTATAATTAAATATCAAACGGAAATCATGTCTGAGAATTAGGATTTAATACATTAAAATTAACGTTAAATTTGAAATAATTCTATAGTCACTCAATAAAATAATCCATCTTAATTTCGAGACATTTGTTTATACGGATGTATTCAAGGTATGGTTACAAAAAAATCTCAATGATACAGAAGCAACTTGTGAACATTTAATTCACCCCATTCCTCGTATGTGTCACCTCTTTTCTACGTAAACAGTATCTAGATTTGTCATCAAAAAAACTTGGGTTTCAGTAAAAATTATTTATGACGAGTAAATTAGGGCACATTTGTTCTAATTGTCCGTTTTATAATAGCTACTATCTTGGGAACAGAAATTTAACTGTTGAAGAATTAAAACCATTTTCCAGCCCAGAATTACCAACCGTTCTTAATGACAAATGTTTCGTTTCACCGACGCAATGCGCCTTACACGAACCTCTACAAAACTGCGAATAAGGACGATGATCTCGAGTGAAATGAATAAGACAGCCATTTGTTGTCTGAATCCGTACATTAAGAATCCACCAACGAAAACTTCGTCGCGTTTATGCTACACGATGCAAAATCCACCTCCGTCAGAAGCCGCAATCAATTCCTCTCCCGTCGCGTTGAGATTCGTAGCGATGAACTCCAACCCCTCGCTGCGTATCCCCTCAACCACGCCACGTGTTAGGACGCAAGGTTTCCGTCCTCTCCCCACCCCTCCAACCACAACCTCGGGGGATCCCCCGCACTGCACGTGATTATCCGTAAATATTTGATGTGACTCTTTAATCCGGCTGGGCGCGGCAACAGCAGCGTGAACGAGACCGGAAGCGGAGGAGAACCGGTTGCCGCAGAGTGGCGTGGAGGGGTTTTCTTTGCGCGTCGCTCACGGTGGAGTACTCCGAGGGTGCGACGGCGAAAAGTTTTCTTTGCAGATCATTCTGAAGGGAGCAATATTTTATCCGGAAGAGTGTATTGATAGAGGTGGAGTAAAATTTCCCTAATCCTTGCGTCCGCGGAGAAGTGCGCCTGTGGTTCTAATGGCCTCCGCTATCACTTTATCCACGTGCTATTGCATACCGCTGCTTTTTCATCGTATGAAGTTACTTTTCTTTGAATGCATGACATTTCCTCTAATTTTCGGCTTACAAATTTTGTTTATTCTTTTGTTTTCGAAAGTATTATCGGATCTCCTTATTTCCTACATTTTCAGACACAGAGGACCCAAACCAACCAAAAACAACACTAAAGAGGTAAAACTATCTAATATCATTTTTTTTAAATAAAATATTTGAACATTTTTCTACGATTCTGTATCCTTTCCGTGATCAGGAAATATCATTTGGAACTCATAAGCGGTTCTGAGCAACCCCGTACTTTTTATCTTTTTTATTAATAAATATTGATATTTTTGCAGCTTAAGCCATAATATGTTATTCCTAGTTTTACCACCACAGAAGTTCATTCGTCATGTAAGTTACTACTTGTATTGAAATGAGTGCTGTCAGTTGTTGTATTTGTTTCTTAATTTTATTGCCAACTGAGTGAGTTAGAGCGCATAAAAATCGAGAACTGGTTTTCTGTGTGAGAACCTCCGTACAGACCATCATCGCTACCTTCCATCCTTTCTACCCCCCTACTTCTAGTTTGCACTCTAGATGGGATCATAAACGTGGGAGTCCCAGCGTGAAGAGCCCAGCATTGTTCGACAATGACCGCAAAGATGCGCTTCATCCGCACACCATCGACGCGCCTCGTTGATTTGCTCTTCCCACTTCGAGACACTTCCCGATCATCGTTTTGAATCAGTCATTGCACTGAGTTCTTCTTCCAGTCATTTTCTCCACGGAGTGTTTCTCCATCACTCTTTCAGTCTAGCCGAGACGCTGTGATCCCGTTATTCCGTGTCCACCGCATTGTCTCCTCTAATTTTCACTCCCGCTTCGTCCCTACCATCGTATCCTGTCACCGCCCCTCTATCTGTTCCTATCACTTCACTCTCGCCTCTTCGTCCCGTTTCTTCGCTGGCGCTTAATTCTCATGGCTACTTCTGCATTGCTTCACCCAGTTGCTCGAAACGTAGCGCAATGTAGCAGTGCTGTACCCCGCATTTCGAAATCTCTCCATCCGTTCTTCTGTGGGCTCTTACTTCTTATGAGATCCAATTATTTCTTTCTTTCCCCTCTCTATCCATTCCTTACTTCTCAGATATCTCTCGTTCTTCATTCGATTTCTCTGTTCTTCCCACTCAATAAGTCTTTACTCTGAAAGGTTATCTTAGGTTTTTCGTTGTCGACTTACTCTTTGATATCTCCCTAAGTGTTTATCACTTCTCCGAGTATGTCCCTAACCGTCGTAATATTAGTATTTGAAACGCATAACTTTTATCACTTTTTGTAACATTCCAGTCTGATATAAAAAGCATGTACTGTTCTTCAATAAATAAATGTCAGAAAAGTAGATTCAAACTGCGTATGACCACGTGGAGGACAATAAAATAATTTACTCTCCGGAAGCAAGTAAGGGACCATCCCATCAAGGCAGAATCGGATTTAACATTTCACCACTCTCTAAAATAAGAATAAAAATAGTACCTTACGTTTTATAATATTAATAGAATACGAACAAATTTTTATTTATAAAAACACATAAAAGTTATTTCAGAAGAACGTATTATCAAACTATAAATTATTGCCAAAATATTGTTTATAAATTGAATATATTAAAATAACACTAAATTGGATATTTATTATTTCAATAAAACGCCGCCCCAGGACAACAACCTAGAGAGCCTGAATAAAAAATCCGTATATGATGTTGTTTTTTATGAATATACTATACAAGAATACCGTTTGATGGTTTGGGAAGATTATTATAGTTTCCAATGTATACTACGTAGTGATTTTCCAATGTGGATTTCAAGTATATTGGAGTAAGCTTTTGTGTACTTCACAGGTTTGATCTCTCTTAAACATCAAAACCAAAATACATTACAAAGTGTACGAGTCATATTACCTCTTCAGACAGGAATGTTTTTATTCTTCTAGAGGTACATTTGTTTGGTCAGGGGGAAAAGCAGATCTTGGTTTGACTCTCACCACAAATAATATTTATTTATTATTTTAATTGTATAATTTATATATAATAATAATAATTTTATATATTATTAATACATAATAAAAATAATTTTATATATTACTAAATCATAATAACAATTGTATATATTATTAACAACATTTATATATTTATTTGGTACATTTTGGCAACGTGACGTTTAATGATTACCTATTAAACAACAAATTAACCTCATATGTTTCGAGAGTAAAAATTCTCCTTTTCGTATTCCGAGTATCTTCTCCAAGCTTCAACTTCTTTCCGTGTTTCTTCTCCAAAGCTTTGATACAGCGTAGTTTGCCTACGTCTCCTCTGCACCTTACTCTCCACGCCACCTTTTTACACATGCATCCTCTCCTCCTTTCTTCGGTGTATCCCAAGTCTCCACGGAGCGCCGGGTGCCCGCCTGCTCGTCGCATCGCCTCAAAGCGAAGCCCCAAACTGCCTGTCGACAAAGGCCTTGCGGGCTGCGGCCGCCCATTACGTAATGCGATGCAAACGCGACCGTGGGCGCGGGGGCAAGTCACACGATGTCGGTTGCGAGAGTGGGTGGCGGAGCGCCCCCTCTGCTGCCCTGCGATCGTGAATAGGCCCCAACGGAATGTGAGCGACGGTTCCCCGATCCAAAGAGAACTGTCGCCCATGCCGCACTCCCTCCTCATTAGTGCCAACATTCACAGAAAGTTTCTTACGGGGTATTAAGTTACAAGGAAACTACGTTTCTGATCACAGCTGTTCTCTCTCTAAGTAATTTGGTACACCCTGTCACTCACGCAGTGAGGAAAAAGGCGCGCCAATTTTGTTTTTAAAAATTTATTCTCTAAGAGTCATGCGCTATTTTATNATATATATATATATATATATATATATATATATATATATATATATATATATATATATATATATATATATATATACTTTGAGTGACTGAATAAAAAGGAATTCAATCATCTGACACGAAACTCACGTTGAAATCTTCACTAGCACACATTATATCATTTCTACCACCATAAAGTAGTTTTACTTCAGTGAGATATATCTTGGTGGGTTAGAGTCTGTTAAGCCCTAAAAAATAAGAATTGTTCCACCCCAAGATTTTTGTTTGCAAACAGTTCATTTTACTCAAGGTCATTACATATATTGCTTAGTCATGCTCTAGTGGTTTGATCCAGCATCAGGTTACCTATGTCCGGTCTATGCCACTGACCCTCGCAGACCTCTGTTCGCCTTTGAACTAGGTCTTCTCGCTTTACTCGAGTCAACAGACACCGCTGTGGTACTCAAGTTAACGCGTTTCTAGTACTACTCAGTTCAACGGGTTTAGCTTATCAGGGTTCAACCAGGTGCAACCAAGATTTCGACATAGGCATGAATATCGCGGTTGTAGACACATATCACATCGTTGCATGGGGAATATGACATGATTCCTTTTAGAAAATTATATTGTATCAACAAATGTTTGAGGAAGAGTTTGGAAATACACTTCCCTGATAAGGAGAAGTGTGTTGACCCTGTGCGGACCAGATGCGAGGGAATAAATTTTTTTTCAGGATATTTGAATTGCCTTACTTACGAGCCAGCAATTAAATAATAATTTGATATTGAAGGGTTCGTGGTATGAAAAGGGAAACAGGATATTCATGTTACATATTAAAATATAGTAACTAAAGAACAATAAAAATAATTTTATTTTGAAACAAAAATCAAGTCCGGCATTTACCTGACATCCAGGTGAATTGCGAGACCGTCGGGATCAGAATTAACAGTATTCTTAAGATTGCTAAATAAATTATTTTTGTTAGTGGCGCGACTGACTCCACGAGGTCTGCTCTACCATATGGCTACTGTTCCAATTTTATGAATGAGTAAAAATACTAAGAAGAAATGGGAATATGTTTACATTCTCCTTTAAGAGGAAAGCAAAACTAGGGTTCATCCTGGCATTGCACTTTATGGGATTGAGTATAATTGCTCAGTGCCTGCAAAACAATGCATTAGAGATACAATGCAATAATATTCCATATGGTTTACGGAAGGTGCGAATCCAGTATGTGGATGAAGTAATTCTTATTGGTCGTTCTGTGTGAGGTCATTTATCCTACACATGAATAGGAGAGGGTACTTGTTTGATTGTGTTTCCCCAATTAGAGTGTCAGCAGCAGCAGTATTCACGCGAAGACTAAAAAGACGAGAAGCGATGCCACTTGACGACCGGCGGTTGGTGTTGGCGTCGGCGCGGCGCTCAAGCGGAAACTCATTGCGTCTGCAGGGCAACGGTGCGGAGCCGTGGAACGGCGGCTGATCGCGCCGCAGCGGTTCACGGCGAATTCCCCACCCTTGCCCTCCGCAGCGCCCTTCTCTGTATATCTTGCAACCACCCACGCATCCCCTTCCATACGTTGCACCACACTCGCGATTTGTCTCTTCTGTACGAGATGAGAATCATCATCTAGAAGCGTACAGCTCTTGAAGAGTGGCTTTGGTTTTCGTTGGGAGAGCATCCCATTCTTCTCTGTCTCGATCTCTTCCTTCTCCAATGGCTTATTCCAATTTTCGATAAATCTTTTTCTACGTCATCTTTTCATCTTGCAAGGGAGAAGTGCCTCCTATTCCTCTTCTTACTAAGAGAGCATTGGAACACTTTTGTCCACGTTCTTTCTTCTTTTGTCATAGTTTAAACCATTTATATCGTCTGTCTTTTAATCGGGGAGTATTAGATCGATAAGGTTCGGGATAAAATGATGTCGTAACATTATTCTTTCATAACATACTACACAGATGCTATAAGACGAAGTTGATGGATAACAAAATTTTATCTCTTGAGTGTCTGCGAAATGGTATTAGCCTGATGTCAATCTTATTATTACCTAAGAGCAAGTATAATGTAATTTCCTTCAGTAACAAGTCTATGCAACAACATGTGAGAAGAGTTCAAGGTTGAGTCAAGGTCTTCTCCATTCTGGTTTAGGTTTCACAAGCATTATTTCATTGAATGAGAGAGTAAAGTTCATCGAGCATTTCGAGCGAGGATATTGTGTTTTTAAGAAAGGGAGAGAAAGATGTGAATTGACATACTATACAACGGATTACGTTTAAACAAGGGGTACTGTCCTGGTTATCGTCACCATTACAAACTGACTTCAACAACTTGTTAAGCTTAGACTTATTGTCAGCTTCGCACAAGGTGTAAACCGCTGAAGCACTGCAATTCTAAAGCCGAGTAAAGACGCTTGATTGAAGCGCTTGCTAAACTCGGATAAGTTGGTTTATGTCTGAAGTTTCACCTTTAAACATTGAGTCCCTTTCATTTTAATGAAGATAAGCAGATATGCCTTGTACCATATCGTATTTGAAGTAATTCTAGTGGTTCAGTGACATACAATATGAGTTTGACACACATTATGAGTCCACGGATGATTACGACGGGGGTGATTGTGTTAGCGTGATTTCATCAATCATTCAATCAACCAGCAAATGCATTATCTTTTATTTGTGTGTTATTATTTTTCTATTTAGACTATATTTATCATTATCATTTTGATCTCTATTCGTATGGAGTCAGTATGGGGAAGATGTCGTAAAACAAATCCCAAAATCGATGTGTCAACGTATCATTGACATAACAGACGATGTAAATGGTGGGTGATATGCATAGATGATGAAAGAAGAACGAATGTGGACAAACGTTTTTCAATGCTGACACTGCCCATTGTACTGCAAGTGGAAATAGGAACAAAAATCATGTATTTGTGAGTTTGGTTCAGGAACTGTTCATATCATGTTGTATAAATGAGTGATGTTGAAAGAGGTCCTTTAGCGTAGCAAGGGGCGAGACCATTTGGGACAATAATATATGCAAGTCATAAACGAGATGAAAGGATACCATATGAATAGAAGAAACACCACCACACATGACAAGAGAACCCAAAACGAATTGCGACGGGTGGACGGTCAACGAGAGACAATGATGAATTGAAGAGGTAACGGAAGAGGGTCGAGTGTCTGCAGAATAGGTCGACTACTATCTTATTCGCAGCGGTGCCCGTCGACGAGTTTGAGTGGGGGGGATGGGCGTCGTGAATATGCAGGAGCGGGATCTTCGCGTCGTCGCGCTCCGGAGCTTCCACCAAAAGGAGACGGAGACACTTGTGGGTGGGAGGAGAGGAGGCGGTTGCGGCGCTGTGGTCTCTCTGAGAGTGCGATCAAACAAAGGCATAAATGAGGTAGTACTTGACAAAACCAAGTCGTGCTACGAAAATATTACTGCTTACGCTTTTTTATGAGAGAATCTATGCGGGTGCAATTAAACTACAAGATATTATACAAAGGAATTGTGAATTGGATAATTATGAAACGCTTCGTTTTCATTTTTTAATACAAATTTTAAGTGCTTGTTGAATTTCGTTTCCTCTGTACCCAATAACTCTTCGAGTTACCATGCTCTAAACGTCCGTAGAGTTCATTTTGACAACTACTGATATTTCTTGGTTTCCGATACCTTAATGTCGTACCACGTAAATAACTAAATGAACAAATATTTATTGCCAAAAGTGCAGTGAAAAACTGCGTATTACCACACGGAGTACAACAAGCTAATTTACTATTTGTATCAATTAAAATACTACCAAAAACTCACATTTTGTTTGGAACGAAGTAAAACTGGACTGTACAGACATTTTTATCATGTCATCTTATTATTCCAAGTGAGTCATCTCTGAAACACACACTCTTTGTTTGAGTTGAGTGATTCATCTTAATTGATGACTTTCTCTGGAACATTTCCCATAACACCATAGGTTTATTCAAATTTCACGCCATGGAGTTAAAAAAATAGAGGAAATCATTGGACATCATATAATCGGATCCATTAATTACAAGTTCCTTCGCTGATTATATTTTCAAATCACGATACTGTACTAAATTTGGACGAGTCCAGGAATTTCATCACTATTACGTAGTCCTTACGACACTGATAAACAATCGATAGCTGGTCGAGTCATGACTTCACGCAATCGATTGCACTAATCGAACATGCATCCGCGCGGACAAAGACGGGAGATTTTAAAACAGAAGGGTCCTTTCATTCGAACTGTTTACTTCGCTCCACAACCTAGTAAGAGGACACACCTCGCTTCACATCACTTCTATTGTGGGTCGGCATGCTAGCCGGCATTTTCTCCAGTTCAACCCTTCACTACTATGGTACAGAAGGCACGTGAACATCGGTCTTCAAACCTTGGATTTCGAAGCAACACACCAATTCAACCACCTTCAACATCATCTAAGCTGACTTCTCATCACACTCTCTTGGAAAACCAATATTTTACCATTATTCTTCATTACTTTCATGTATGTGCCATTAAACTGTTTTTTCTTGTTGGCAATCAATATTCATCTTGCTCCTCATCCTTCTTCCCTTTTTATTTCCATTACAATCATTCCAAGTGCAGATAAGACCAAATTTGTCCGCACATGGACAGTACAATAATTGTATGAGTAAATCAATAATGTTAATATTGAAAGTAAAATGCAAATCATTGATCATGTTTTCATCTTGATTTCTGATCGCATCCCTCAATGCAAATAAAACGTTTGTAACAAAATATAGAAATAATTCATCATATAATACCAGCAATTTGTGAATCTATTTATAAATCTTAACAGAATAAATTGTACGAACATACATTTCAGTATATACTTTGTTTTGTTCGATATGCATTTTAAGAGTACTTTACAGCGGTTGTGATTCTTGTTTCATGTTAAACGGTGTAAGAGGAGCTGAAAAATGAGCTCACAATAATACTACGTTCGTACGTTCAGTCCATGGCAATAAACGTGATAAAGGGGAAAATGGGCATCAACCGTTTAAGGCGAATTGTAAATAATTTTGTCAAAAAGTGTTGTGACCATAGTGAACCATTCGTTTAACGCCACTCGTGTGCAGAAATTTTGTAACCTTAAAAAACTTCACTTTCGATACCCACCATTGATGCGCTGATTTTGTGACGATCATCTTACCGTAAGAGTAACTCGATTCTGCCAGTTCATCGGACGCCAAAATTAAACCTTAAGTGATAAAATATTCTAGTTAGTTAATAATAGATTTAAGATATGGGCGTAAGTAGTATAATACTACACTAAACTGACTTACAGAATTATCGTGATCAACATAGGGTGAGGAAAGTTCACGCACCGCCTGGTTTTTGGCTGTCACTGTCATGCCAATTGGTCAGCTTACTCAATTCTTCTAGACCACAAAAGCACATCCCTCATGATACGTTTTGAAGTTCCACACGTAATGAATCGATTCACTGATGAGTGTTCTGATGCTACATGACCATTCTCGAGCATGGTTATTTAATAGGATGTTACGTTGAAGCATATCTTGATCATTATCAAAGTCTTGAATTCCATTCTCAGATGTCGAACAACCTTATGCAATGCGACTGTGAATTCGCTAATGATAACAGAATTGCGAATGAAAAGAGAGACTATCCCCACGTTAATTATGTCCGTACGAATCTGAAAAAGGTGAGAACGGTTCTGCTCTGTGCGTATCACTTATCATTTCGATAAAGATACACTAGTTGTAGAGAAAAATCAAAATTTGTTTCTGCAGGTAGTTCAAATTTTATGATCTTAACGTCATTCATATTAAAACAGTTGCTGTTTGTAAAATCCTCTAAAATTGGAGCGGAAACTATTAAAGCAGTTGGTTTTATTATGCATGCTGTCAGTATACGTCCTCCAGATTTCCGAGTTATTATTTCTTGGAATGAAGCACGGTGGCATAATATACTCGAGTTACGTTCCTGGATTAAGTAATCCTATTCCTTTTCACCACTAAGATAATTGAATGTTAGGATCTGAAGGCAAAGTTCCTTGCTCTTGTTTCTTGTTGCTATTGCAATTACAAAGTTCCGGAATATCACATTTTGACTGTGTTGTGGTTGATCATCGGATGCCTTTATACGTAAGAAACTTCATTATTGATCATAACAGCATTAACTCTTCCCTCGCCGAAGCTTGAAGTCTAATCAGGATATTTACATTGACTTCAGTTAGAATTCACGCGTGCACATTTTGCCCAAATTGCACGCACGTTTTGCGATCTCGTTTGTTCATGTATCCGTTTACATAAGGTTTATTCTCCTTCTTTCAAACATTATCATAGTAAATGTATCATTCTTTCTTTCTTCTCTGTTACATCAAGGTTGCATTTACTCGTCGAATTAAAGATGGTTATTTGAATATTTAAAGAATGGTGTAATTCGATATTCCTTCAAAGAATGATCTACATGGTTGAGTCAGGAAATTCTATCCCACTTCGCTAATTCTTTTTTAAAATTATTCTCTGAAATCATCTTCTACCGAGCGCTGTCCAGGTGTGTGAGATCACATTACTTTCTTACCACGCTCTAGAGGTGAAGATTGATAAATAAACTTAATGTTGGAAACAAACTCCTTAATGTCTTATAAATAGCGAGCTTTGCTAGTGAGGCTTGACACGGGATTTTTTTGTGTGTGTAAGTATGTGTTTACGGTTGAATTGTTCATTATAATTAAGTGTAAACAAAACTACCATCTCAAGTTGAAGAGACAGTTTAAAATATTTCTTCGTCTCTGATATAATGTTTGTATTGTAAACGGTGATACTGCGCCGACGAACCCATGCTTATCCAAAACATTTCTATTCATTCAAATGATTTAATGTTGTATATAATTTAATGGATAAAAGAACGCATTAGGTAGGTATTAAATTTTCTCATCTAAATTTCTCTGTTTTAAGTAATACAATGTGTCTATTTTGAATATCTTTAGTTATTAGATAAATTTGAGTTAATCTTGGAAGATAGGTATATGGCGTCGTGGAATTTTTTGTGGAACTAATTTAAGTGAACAACATTGTCCAACATTATTTTTGCAAATCACGGCTGCTCTTTTATGTAGCGCATGCAACATCGTAAACGAATCGTAAGTCCGACGATTTATTTTTCGTCCACTACGTCGATATTCAACGTCATAGATAGTTCTCGAAATTCACAAATTATACTCCTTAACATTCTTGGTTCCATTTCTCAATGCATTAATGGAAACTGGAATACAATCTGACGAGAAGTACTGAGTAAATAGTGACCAGAAAGACAAATGCAGCAGAGGACTTATAACCTAACTGATATGATAAAACTAACTTTTAATTGACAATGGTGAGAACGTTTCCGCCATTTTATATTAGGATCAGAGAGGAGGCACAGGTATGAAGCATATATAGATGAAAAAATCGGGAACTGTTGTGTTAATCTTTACACCTTTCATATCCATGTTAATAAATAAATGCATAACGCGAAAATGTGTCTGTTTGCTACCTGATCACGGCTGAACCACTGAACCCATCGTGATGTTATTTGGCAAAGAGATAGTGTCATGGATGAATATATGCTAACTTTTGTTTATAAAATGTGTGATAAGAATGATACAAACAGTTTTTGAAAATTAATGTCGATAAAATCGGGAAATCGGGAGTTACACTCTCTTACGCTGCCGAAACAGAGATAGGTGACAACTATGAATGGCAATATTGTTTGCCTCAAAGAGTTCTACAAAAAATTTCCGCGCAGTATCTGTCTTTCGACGAAGGTTAAACTAAATTATCGATAAAACGTTATTAATAATAGAAGTGTTAAAATTCTTCAATTTAAGAGAGTAATTTAAGAAAAAAAATCATCATCAAATTTAGTGGATAATTTGTTTTGTGCATTTAACAAAGATTTAAAAAAGTCTTTAAATTGTAAAATTTCGACGAATAGTTAAGATTTCACAAGAATTTTAAACGAAATGGTGCATCCGCGGTTCCCGCGAGATGGTGTAGTGTATACATTCACATTTTGAATTAAATTTGTATTATTATGAATTAGAAAAATTGGGATACTGTACATGTTTTTAAAAACCAGGGAGTAAAACTATTTTGATCTTAAAATATAGAAAGATTTTTTCCGGAGTAAATGAAGATTAGAATAAAATACAAATCCCAGGCAACGCCGGGAAATCAGCTAGTATGTAATAAAATGATCAAATATTAATAAAACTAATAAAATATTACATAAAACTTAAAATTAATTTAACTCAACGATGAGTAATTTTTTCCTGCTCCCAACCTTTTCCGATCGTCTACATCTCTTTATCATCTCCATGCAAAAATTCGTCGCTAATTCGTCAATTTGTAGCAGATATCACGAGACATTGTACATTGTCCACTTCCGAAGGGGGCTAGAACTTCATTCACGTGCAAGCTCACCCTCGTAACGCGGACCCGCCGCCGCCGACGTGCGATGTTATGTGATATCATGCTTCTTTGTACATGCTTTCTGATGATGCGACAGGTCTCGGGGCACTTTTGACATAAAATGGATGATTCATGACTACCAGGACTTTTAAACGCAATCTTTCCTGAGGAGGAGGAATTGAATCTCAAGAATTGTTATAGAATTCTCTTTATTTTTACATTTTCGCATACACAGAATGCAGAAAGTATTGTAAGTGTAAAAATATTCGATTGTGAGAACTAGATGGAAATAATTTTCGGGGTCTCTGGTAATGAGAATGTGATTTTTAGAATTTCGTCCACCTGTGTGCGCACGGAAATAAATGAGTGAACTGGATTTATATTTCTCATTTAAAATAGTAGTATTTTATCGATACAAAATATTCTTCTAGTTGTGTGACGTACTTTATGTTCTCTCTGATTTCTTCCATTCAGAATTGTTAACCAAAAATTGAAGTAAGATTAAATCGATGAAGGAAATTTTTCATGGGTTTTCTTTCTCATTTTACTTCTTGTAAGTGACGTGAGATGGATTTTATAGTGATGAAACTGAGATCACAAAATTTGCCTAATAATTTCATAATTTTGAACACCCGTTAACTTACTTTTATTATCTCTGGTATTTTAATTATTATTTCCGTTGTCACTGGGATAGTATGAGTAGAAACAAAGGATTATGGGACATGTAAATAGAATATTGTGATGAATAAATGCGATAGGCATTATATTATCTTGAGTGTGATTAACTGAATTATAATTATACAAGTTTAAATTATTCTTGGTTGGCCATGTTCAGCTGCGTCATGAGTTTTTCTACTGACGTTTGAAACATCGGGCTTTGTAATTTCTTCGAGTTATGCGACTTCAACCTTCAAAAAGTGTATCACCTCGATCCAAACCAACATGTATATAGAAAAAACCGTGTTTCAAATCTTTTGAAAATTTAGCAGCCAGCAATATGTATCCAAAAATCTTCTCTCCGAAGCGATTAAATGTCAAATATTTGTGTGTATTAATACTTATACATTTTAAGTGTATGTTGTGTTTAATTAGTACTTCAAAGATTAACATAAATAACTATTATTATTTTGTTCTTGTGCAGTCTTACTCTTTTTTTTTATAGACATCAGACATTTTACGAAGACCTCTTACGAACGAAGGTTGCATAAACATACTCAAGCACTAAGCCAGTGGCTCTCAAATATTTCTAAAGGGACCACTTTTCTTGTTTTCCGCCAAAGTTAAATGTAAAGCACTCTTCTGTCACGTGTCCTTCGTTTCGAGTGCAACGCTGTCGTGGTCGGAAACAATAATCGCAAGAGAAAAAGCGTTTTTGGAATCTGATTAACGCGTCACCACAGGTGATCCGATGGCGCCATTATCAATGACATAACGACGCAATATCACGCACTGTTTTGTAATTTAGAGCATTTTGGCGGACGGTGGAATTAATTTACGACCAACGTTTTGATGATATCATTCATCTTTGGATACTATTGTTCTTTATAAACGCTGTTCTCCGAAATTATGAACACATATTTCTATCAGAAAGGGGCCAGTGGTTATTAAACACTCCTCTTTTGATCTATATACCCTGTTGTTCATGTATTGCAGCTTTTTGTGTGGTGAAATTCGCCACTACTGCACATGTGCTAGGGTTTTGGAGGTTATGAATGAGATTAGTTATAACATAAATCTTTGTTACAGAATAGAATCTCACGCATAAAAATCACAACATGTAACAACAATTGTAAAACATTTGATTACTTCTTGCTCGTAATAATCTCGGATTACCTTAAACATGTCGCGTCCAATATGAGATGGAATTTATTTATGTTTTAACTTTTTATTCCCATTTAAGTGTGTGTGCGGTTAATACTATAAACTATTTTATTATTAATAAAGTTGTTATTGATAATAGATTTAAGTATAATGCACAACTAGTGTAATTGACGATACATTTTTACAGTTTATACACAAATATTCAATTCACAATTGAGAAGCTTGTTGCAAACAAAATCAAATAATGTCATTAGGTTAAATTTTTGTCGGTGTCATTACAATTTAATTTATTCCAAGAAAAAAATATTTAATCAATTTAGATTTCTTTAACTTGGAAAAGTAAAATGTAAAATTTATTGTCAACTTTTCATATACGTAGAAAATTTAGGGGTAATTTTGAGCATCATAGAACTTCAGAACGATTTGCCGCGAGTCAACTATTTCGCTTGTTATGAGCAACACAGAGAACTCTATGATTACTTTTGGAACTGAATGCTACAAAACATAATGATATAAAATTGTACATGGGTTATTCGACAGAAGTGGGGAAATAAATGTCCAAAACTCCCTGTCCCGTTAGGTTCAATATTTTAAGTTTTTGCTGCTACAACATATCGATACAAATTAATTAGTTCATTTAACATCATCAGATTGAATGTGCATGACACAGATAATAATACATTTACCACTGTTTTCTCACTGCTTTGTCACTTTTCAAAATTCGCGTCTATTAAGGTAAAGATGGCCTAACATGAGTGGTGACATCCCTGTGTGTTCCCACCGATACCAATGTAAACTGCTTCATTACTGAATAACCTCAGTTGTGTGTTAACACGTTGGAACTGATGAAAACGTGAAGTGCTTGTTCACCTCACTTCTTTGTGTGCCGCAAATTACTCCATATCCGTAGAATCACCCTCACATTATTGTATCACGTATTCGTTAATTGCATGTTTCAGGAGATCCTAGTAAAAACTATTTTGACATTTCATTCTTGTTAATCTACCACTTAAAATGAACAGCTGAATTGAGATGAAGAAAGAAGCATCAAATTCATTGGTAATCGATTAGAAATATTTAATTTAATGTCTTGAGACAATTATTTGTGCGGAGATGTAAATGAATTTTAGAAAATTTACAAAAAGATTTTCTTTACACTGTCTTCGAAGGTTGTTGACGGAGAAAACAAGAAGCGAATTGTTTCATTTGAACTTTTCATACAGCACAATTCACTAGTCATTTATCACTTGGCTAAAGATGCCATGTCACGGATCTATCCTCTTCCGATATTTTTGAACGGTGAAAAGGTGCTAAGAATGTGACAAGGTTAGTGGAAATGTGAAGAGAATCCTGAAATGAATTCGAGGTTCCCGTAGTGTTATTATAGCACTAATTACGACAAAACTTAGGTATTAAATGCTCAACAACCGATGAACTTTTGTCACACGATATTCCTCCAGTCATTTTAATCTTATGTGAAATTGTTGGCATTGGCATGTTTACTTGACCTATCTAATTATCTCTTACCGAAGGTTTATGCATGTGTTCCTCGAAGAAATCAATTCATAAAATGTGTAAAGTGTATTGATTATATGTACCGCAGAATGAGAGGTACTATTTCAATCCCATGAACTAACGAGATCGGAAATATTTAGTCTAAGACTGATTTACACGAAGAGAAAGAAAAAGCTTTTGAACATAATATCTCGTAACCTCATGATCGTTTAACATCCTCTAGTATAAGACAGTTCGCCATTGTAGTATTTATAATTGGGAAATGTCGCGAGCTACAGAAGCTTATCTAGGGGAGGCTATTGTTAGTAGGTGGGCCGGTTAGCTGGGTTTACCAACAACTTTGCCCACGTGGAGGTGTTATAGTAGGAGTAGTTAGTAATAGTAAGAGTTAGTGATACTAGGAGTAGAGTAGTAGGAAGGGTATAGAAGAAGGAGGGTTCACTTTTCAATTGATATATGAACTGAGACGGAAAAGCGATAAGCGACAAGCAGTCTGATAGCATCGGGAATTGAACCCGAAGTGACCCGGTGGCGAGCAAGCATACTAACCTTTGAGCCACCGGAGGGTATAAGACTGTTGATGGTGCGGTAAGCTCCGGAAACCGCGCACGATTAATGTATACGATACCACACTCATTCACTGTCGGAAATAACTCCCGGTGAAGTGGGTTGGACGCCCTTGTCCCATTCCAAAGGGTTGGTGCGTTGGCCGCTGGGAGCAGTCAAACGGCCGCGAAGGAATGCTATGGCCACACGCGAATCGACTCCAGCCAGTGGGCAGGTGGCACATGGAGCGGGGACCGGTTCCAGCCACGCTATGACGGGGCGGGGAGAGACGAAGAAGTGCTGGTAATGGCGGGATTGGGAGGGAGGGGTAACGCAGATGACGAGGGCAACGCTCTGGGTCATGGACCGCGCAGGTTTTGTTCCTGAGGTTTCGTTTCTTCTCCTATGTCCGTCGTCAGCAATTCACTCTGTTCTACTTGAGCGGAGACTTTTCCACGACCTATCTTTTGGAGCTAATTAACTGATTTTGTTCTTCTTGCTTCCAAATAACTCTTTCGTAATGTCCGTGGAAGACATTGCTACTTACATAGCTTCCGGTGGAAGTGTATGATTACGGTGTTGGGCGGCGATTCCCTTTCAGCTACATTCTTATATAATGCAAGGTTATCTGACAAATACATATTTTAAATTTAAATTTATGACTTTACATCAATGTGCTGCACCTGATTTATCTTAGTGGGACATAAAATAAAAACCGTACTTCCTTCATTTGATTGTTAAACTTTTCGTGAAGACTTATGCTATAATATAGAAAAAACTAGGATAATATAAAAAAGATTTTGGGAAGGATGTGACTCGCTGAAATATCATCGTAATTATGATGTGTGCATTGTCGCATGCCTCATTTGACGTGGAAAGTATACAAGTATTATTACCTAAATTGTAGCATCATTAATAATCGTTCCATTTTGTGCTTCCCCCAGAATTTCTATTGTACAGTGCGGCATTAAAGTTTTATTCAACTATCCTCTTCTTGTTCCCCTTCAATCGTTTCGAACATGAAGTACATACAAGATATACATCTCCTGAGTACTGAATGGAGGAAAAACTGAATATAGGATTCGTACGTGGAATCCCAGAAACCTTAGAAGACCTTCATCCCACTGGAATGTTTTCGCTACAAAAACAGAGCATCGGTAAAAAGTAGCCTGAGGCGGTGGTGTCGCGGGGAACGGGGCGGGGTTGACTGTGTGGTGAAGGAGAGGCGGGGCTAAACCTGCGACCTTGATGCGGGTCTTGACCTTGTGGTGTTTACGGCGCACGCTTCTGAGGGCAACGCGCTCCGGACGGCAGCGGACGCTCCACCTCCTTCAGGAAGAGACTGGCGGAACACTTGAAGGTTCATGGCATACAACAACGCAGAAATTTGCAATACCGGTTCCAATCTCCGTTGTAATTAACTGTTATACTAATTTCACTGAAGAGGGGGAAAGTGGTGTGTGGTATCGGATAGCTTGCAAATAATTTGGCCACTAAAACGGTTTTGCTCGTTTTGTGTACGCATGAATGATTCAAAATATCTTCAAGATATAAATAAAAATCATTGACTTTTTGAAGTTCTTGTGCTATATGATATACTCGTAGTAATTTACATTTTAGATTTACAATTGTTGGAAGAAAATATATCAATTCCCGTTATCATTCGTAGTAAGCTACATTTATTGAGTACAGAACCCTAATTATGACATTTTAACTATTATTTTTTCTATATTACAATTTACTCGTTATTAAAAAATTTAAAAGATATGATGACAGTGCAATTACTTGGAATATGAGGACACTTTCACCGAAAAGAAAAATATTAGAATGAATGGTCGAGTCTCACCAATGCAAAAAGCTAATACAAATCAGAAATGATACATTTAACTTCTTTTAACCTCAAAACTTTAACGAACATTTCGAGAGAAAATTGATAGTTGTATATTTTTGTATTTGCAAAATGTATTGGCGCATTTTCATCTATTTGGTAATTTTGTGATGACATACATGTTCCATTTTTGAAAATATGATTCTTAATTAAATTATTCGTATAATTAAAACAAGCGAATGGAGAACAAAAGAGAACGTAGAATTGGTGGGAGGAGCAAGTGGATTAGGATAAAGGTGAAGCAGAAGTATAAGATCGTACACGGCTTAATGGAAATGACTTGAGAAGAGAAAAAGCATTGAACCGAGGGGTAGAGCTGAAATAATTGACGCTGACCTCTTGGACCCAGTTGGGATTAATACAATAAAGAAGATAACGAAACTAATTCTTTTTCACCATTAAATTTCAGTAACTAAGAGAACTCGAAATTAGTCCATTAACATGTTTGGTGTTCGTATCTTGTATGTTCTCTTAGGTTTCCAAACACAGGAAAAATCATTTTCCCTACATGAAGAACTTTGAGAATAAATATGTTAAAACATGAATTACTGGAATAACTGTGAAATAAAACAACTTTGAGAAAGAAATCTCAGTATGAGACAATGCAGACAAATTTGAATTTGAATTTCAGTAGTAATGAACTGTCGAGATAATCTGTTTCACTTGAAAGTTGTGAATTCCTCGAAGGTTTTGGGTGAATCTACTAAATGCATTAGAAGAATAACATCAGAAGAACCGAGGTTGTTAAATTGTTGTAGATTCCATCTTTCTGTCGCTTGTCAAAATTTGTAGCTGTCCAAAATATGTAATTTATTTAATAGCAATAATTGTCTCGCTATCTACTTATCTCTTGAGGACCCGCGCCTTTGCTCGGGTCAGGATACACATTTTTGTGAAAATAAGCCTTCTTGAATCCACTGTCGTATGTTTATGAAATGTTTGTCATATACAGCAGACAACCATAAAAGGGAGTTCTCTATTCTTAACACTATTGTTTGATCTTCTCATTAAGTTAGATTTTCTCATTATCTATCATTAAGTTTGACAGAAACAAGCCCAAGATATATAATAACGGAACAATAAGGAAGATATATTATTGCGAGAATATACAACCTGTAGACTAAGTTCGAATCATTTATGTTTAAATAGCCGCTGACACAGGTCTTTATGAAAAAACTTCAAACGAGCAAAACTGTCCGTACAACCGAACGCAAAGAATTCTTTAGTCCTAAGAAATAAATCCCCCTAATTACCCTTCAAATTAATAATCCCCTAAATTCTTCAAACGACGAAACGAATAAATACGCGATAGTTTGTTATAGAAAAACAAAACAATTGTTCATCAAACCCGTTCGGGATAACATGCAAAACATAAAGCAAAGAACTTTGAGATAAAAAGAGGTTCATCAATTGTCCATACGCGCAATAAACGGATTTATAAAGATTTTAATGCATTAATACAATACATTAATTAATAAAGTACGTTGAATTTTAACAAGTTAAATAAGTTACAACTTAAGAAAACTTTGAGCAAATAAATTGGAATGCATACTCCGTAACACTACCTGAAAATGAGGAAAATGAAAGAAGTCGGTTGGCAATCAATACGTTTGCCAAGATCTCCGGAATGCTGGTTGCGATTTTCATGATCTTGTTCAAAAATATTGCGACTAATTTTTCGTTACCAAAATTGCCTACATTTAAAAACTTTTCTTCATTGTTTCCTCTTCACATATGTATTATTCATGAGTTTCCGAATTCTAAAGATCCTTTATTTACCCCTCACAAAAATTCGACTTTCTCTTTTATTTAGCAGTTTAGATAAGAAAATCACTATTACTACGGATTTTTTACCACTCCCACTACGATAGGTTTCATTCGTGAATAAAAAGAGATTTAAGGTCAACTTCTTCCAAAATAGAAAAAACGTGTTTTATCTACAAAAAAATTATATTCGACCTCAAAATAGTTTTAAAAATAAATCATAAAAAATTAACGGAAATGAATGCTTACATGGAGTCATTTGGTATGTATTTAATTTAATGGGGAAAAATGAACGTATCCCATTCATATTTCAATTTTCGTGTTCCTTTCAATGAGTGATCATTAGCATTATCAATATACGAGAATGTATCATTCCTCAGCCGAGAACTCCAAACTGTCCTCCAATCTAATCACAATATCCATGAAAAGCTGTGGAGGTGTGTGGGTGGAGAAATGTAACAGTAACTGGATAACAGTAATTGAATAGTAACAGACCGAAGTAGTGTGCTCGAATTCGACATTATATTCTATTCTCTCACTGTTTAGCGCAGTGGGAAACGGGGACGCAACCATTTTCGTTTCCACATTCGGTTTCACACCTCCTGTCATCGTTCAATTCAGTTGAATACATGGATTAACAGGATTACCAATTCCTTTCGTAGGTCGATTTCACGGTATTAGACAAAAAAATCCTCATCGGGCCGTGGAGAGAAATGTAATGTTGTCTGTAATACATTCGTTTTGCAGAAGACTCAGGTTCATCATAGTTTCAATAACTCGGAAGGTTAATGATCCAGCTCACATTTCTTTCGGCTAACGAAGAATTTTCCCAATTTTTTCAAACACTGCTAATGAATTATTATTATTGTTTATTAAGTTAGGTTTAATTCTACATCTCTAACAAAGTCATTATGCGGAATAATGTCTTGTGTCTCTTGGGGATTTCTCTTTCGTTTCTCATCGCTAATGAATTATCTTGTGCAAGGGTCGGCAAACAATATTTTTGATAAAGGAATTAATGATAATTTTTTAATTGGTGTTTTAGGACTCGCCAACGTCTAGATCATTAGAGCCCTTAAGATAAATATTTTAAGTACCCAGAGTCACAGGGGAACTCAATATTTGTATAGGAAGACGTACAAAAATAAAGAGCTGAAACGAATTAATTGAACAGAATATATCGTATAATCATAAAAATCAAAATGTAAATAGTAAAAAACAAAGATAAGTAATCGATTGATTGGATTACAGCCTTACTAACGGTTTGTATGGAATTACATTTGTAGAAGTTTTTTCATCTAACTGGGATTCAAATATAGAACTGCTTTCCATGCAAAGTGATTCAGAATGATCAGCGGCTTGTGAACTTCCCCCTCAGAAATGTCGAAATGATTTAGTTTCAAAATTGGCTGCTAGAGGTGCTGATAGAAAATCAGGGTTAATGCTAAAAACTTCTCCTACCATTGACGACCTGTTCCAAAACTACGTAATTCAGCTGCCGTGCTTACTTTGAAATTCTAAAAACCCTGATATTGTAAAATACACACTTAGAGTGTAACCAATATACGACGACCTTTGCCCACAAAACAAAGTTTGTGAACCGCTGTTCTAGTAGACGAGAATGGTTTAAACGAGTAAATTTAAACGTTCGCCAGTATTTCGTATATCGTGTTAAAAATCAGGTAAATTGATGGGTTACGTATCAGATTGTTATTTTCAATTTTGCAACCTGTTCTACCTTGTTATCAAAGATGTTTTATGGTTCCCTGAATAGATGAAACACGACTCGAAAGTATTATGTTAAATAAGGAAAATACTTTGACTCTTAACTTCCGAGTACCTACTCTGGAAGCCAAGTTTGCATCGACTCCGGCAATATTTCCTGGCCGTAGACGGTGCAAGGTAAAATATTGTTGATATAAACAATGAAAGTTGGCGAGAGCCGTATGTGGAAGGGAAATATTGAAGGATATTGTCTAGTTTTTTATTGTTGAGATGTTATACCATATTCTGTTCACCCGTTACAGTGTACCAATACATACAGTTACGTTTATTATTCAAAACAGTAAGGAGTTTTGGAAAATAAATTTATTTATTTTATAATTTTTTTTCTACTCTACTTTTTACTCTATTTGGCTTTACTTGAACATCAAATTTGTGGAAGAGTTATGTATCTCGTTTCGGCCAGCCTAGGACCACGAATGACGAGTGCCAGAAAGGCTCAGTTTTTTATGTGAGTTTACTCACTAGTCACATCGTGAATATATATTATCACTAGACAAGACCACTTCTTTCATTTATTCCCCTCAGGGGACTTACATCTAGTAAGTACGTGTTTGGCAAACACGGGGACCCGGGTTGAGTCTGGCATTACTTCCATTTACTTGTGTACGGCTCCTTCCTTTCTCTTTTCTGACCTTTCCTCTTTCTTCTGATTCTTTTTTTATAATGACATATATAATGTTTTGAGATGTTGATATTTGAGTTTTGAGTTGTAATTCAGGAGAGATTTTAGTGGGTATGGTTGAGTCATTCGGCGAGTCCCACACGCGGGGAGAGTCATGTTGGTTCTCCCTAGTGCGTAACTGCATTTTCCCTACTTGTACAGTACAAGCTTTTAGGATTCTACTGACCTTAATGTCGACGAGCCGTAAAGCCCCACAAAAAAACTTCTTTCATTTATTCTTCAAAACACATTTCAACTTTCATGAAATTTTGACTCTGCATCATTCGAACTGCGACTGGTGTACAATCATCCTTCATAGCTGAGTATCATCGCTAATTGTTATTCGTCATACAAAACATTGTGATACAACCTCTGGCTTTCAGATGGAGCGGCGTAAATGATTTCCTTCCCGGTTAACGGAGACGTTTTGATTAACTGAGTTGGTTGTCATCTGGTTGTTCCACCTTGCCTTGGAAGTCAGCAATTAAAATAAGAGTAATACGCGTAAAGCTATATGTATGTAAATTCTGAACGCCGTGGAGAGTCACCAGATCTCTTCAGCGGTATTCCCTTGACACACCTGCGAGATTATTCCTCTTGAGAATGGCTGAGGATGAGAGTAATTTTTCTGAATTTATGTTAGACGTGGTTTCCTGTTGCCTTCGGCGCGGACAAAACATGATCGAAACCTTTCCTAGCATGTAATTGAAGACTGTAGCTCTCTGGACTTCCTGCTTAGCTGTGGAAAGAAACTTACACCCTCACTTTACTCATTATATAAAATTATGATTTGCTATTGAATAGGTGTGTATCTTAAATATGTTCTCAAATCAAAGTGTCTTGAGATGTCGGTTTCCGACTCTGAGTGTATGTCCAGGTCATTTACCGGTATAACTATTGTGTAGACAAATTTGTCCCGTGGAACAAATGAGCACACCAAAAAATAGATATAGCTCGAAGGACCAAAATTTTGTCTTACCTGTACAGGAAATGAGTGGAGTGAAAAAATAAAGAATGAAAAGGGAGGAGGGGCAAGATGAACATTGATTGTCAACAAGAACAAACAGTTTAATGACACATGCATAAAAGTAATGTAAGATAACGATAAAATACTGGTTTTCCAAGAGAGCGTGATGAGATGATCTTGGAAGTCAGCTAGTTGATGCAGAATTGTTACGAATCCAAGGTTTGAAGATCGTTGTTCCCGTGTCTTCTATAGCGTTGTAGCGAAGAGTTGAACAGGAGAAAAATGTTGGCTAATATGCCGACTCGTCATGGAGGTGACGTGAGGCTCCACGATAGGACTGATGAGATGAGAGGTGTGTTCTCGTACGAGGTTGTGGAGCGAAGGTAGTAGTTCGAATGCCAGGACCCATGTGTTCTGATCTCATGTCTTGTAGCGCGCGGCAGGCAGCATGTTCGATTTGTGCAATCGATTGCGTGACGTCATGATTCGACCAGCTATCGATTGTTTATCCGTGTCGAGGGTTACGTGACGATAGTGAAAGTCCTGGACTCGTCCAATTGAGTAATACAGGATTGTGATTCGAAAATATAATCAGTAACGGGACTTGTAATTAAAGGCTCTGATTATATCATGTTCAATGATTTCCTCTAATTCTTTTTTACTCGGTGGCAAGAAATTTGAATGAACCTATGATATTAAAGGAAATTTTCCAGAGATAGCCCACAATTAAGATGTCACTCAACTCATTCAAAGAGTGTGTGTTTCATAGATGACTCACTTGGTAAGACAGGATAACATGACAAAAATGTCTGTACAACTATTTAAATTTATCAAGAATATAAATGGAATATGACATTATTTAGATACCTGTAAATTTGTAGTTCACCGAAGATACAACTTTTGTATTGGTAGCTCTATGCATCCTCGGGAGAACCATTTTGACTTATTTCAAAAGTATACGTAGGTTTCCGCCGCCGGAGTCAGTATGAACTTGTCTGTCCGGGACAAACCGCGTCTTAGTAGATACATCTACCAACGTTTCGGACATCATGCTGTGGCCTTCTTCAGGGCAATGTCAGCGTCGTACAGACCTAAGTCGCTGTCGTACTCTGCGATTTAGGTCTGTACGACTGCCTCCACGTGGGCCAAGTTGTTGATAAACCCAACTAACCGACCTATCTACTAACAGTGACCTACCACCCAACTCGTAACTCCTATCGCACCATATATATAAGCTTCAATAGCACGCTACATTTCCCATTTATAGATACAGGAAATTTAAAAAAAGTTTATCTTACCTCGACCTTACAGCGTTACAAAGTTCCAGTTGTAATGGTTTAAAAGTTTTCAACACTATGTGAAGTGCACTACAGAGAAAAGAATAATGGCCATCCAAATGTATCCGCCTGTTTTCGAGTATGTGTTATGCAATGGAAACAACATGTTTTTTGCCCATGAGGAAGTCCGGTGTGTGGAAGAGGCGCCCTCGCGCGTGCCGGAGGCGGCCGTGCGCACGCGCGGGTGCGGAGCCGAAATCGAGAGCGGGAAAGAAAGGGAAAGCGGTCCGCGCCGAGGAGGCCGTTCTCGACGACAAGCCGCGTGCCGTCGTTCGCCCTCTCGCGCCCGCCTGCCGACGCTGCTGCGGGAGACGCGCGCGTGCTGGAGGCTACCAGCGCGCGGCCTTGAGAGAGACCCTTGGCCCCCGCTGCCGTGCGTCCGTCGCGGCTGAGGCTCGACCAGCTGGACCGCAGCATGGCGCATCTGCGCCGTCGACCTGCCAGCACCCTGTCCCCGCGCGGAAAGGGAACCTTACGGTCGTCCACCCATGGAGGGAGTTGAACTCGGCGCCTTGTGGTCTCCTCCTCCCACTGAAACGTGCCCACGCACTCTCCGCATGTTCCCGGTGTGCCGTGCCTTGTATGGTCGCGTTTCGATGTTTGGGGACGGGGTTCATCATTTGCTTCCTACGATGAGTTCAAATTAAAATTTTAATTAAAATTTGGGTGCGGGATTGGTCTGTTAAAACGGAAAATAAAAACTCCTCTGTGACATAGAAGACGTCCGTCTCTTCAAACCGATGCATTGATCATCAACTATTTAATGGAAATTTATCCTCAACGGGTCTCTCGAGAATACAGATGAGTCAGTGAAGAATTAATTGGCGATATTAATTACTACTTAGGTGATTCAGAGAGCAAACGTTAATCCTAGATTATTTATAACCACAACAAATAATTAAAATTACAGTCTTCTGTCTTTTCGTGGGAAACAGAGCGGAAACAAAGAATTCACGAACCGGAAAACCGCTAGGGTCTGCTCTGGTCCATTTCGAGGTAAACTAACGCGTCCATCCTTCTGCTACACCGTTTCGGATTGTTTTGAAACAGAAAAAGGGCAACATTGTCGTCCACGCGAACAACGATCCTACCGATGAAAATACCTTGGTTTATGGATAAGGTTTGGGAGAATCAGTTGAATTACTACAATGGAATATTGGCCCGTTAGTTGACACGCTATTCCTTCCTGTAATTGCGTACTTCTCTAACGTTATGTGTACCAATGTTAAACGAACACTAATGAGTTCATTTTGAAACAGAGAATAGGCTTATGTTGGAACATAAAATGGAGTGAAAATTAGGAACAGTAGATTTTGCGGACTGGGTATTAAATCAAGAACGAGCAAATTTGGTGTGACTGTTGAGGAGGTTATTTGATTTGTCAATATTTTACGATAAGGGAGGTCATAAAACATTGAAAATTTATTTTAAAGTATAAAGTTTCTGTAAAAGAATGGACAAACCTCGATGCAATTTTTATGTGGTTTTTCATTACAGGATTTGCTCTTGTCGCGTTTCCCGATGACAATGACATGGAGACTGGCAATTTTGACGCGCGTTATTGACCTTTCCGTATTCATACTATGTTTGTTCTTTTCTATCAACTTTGCTGAACTATTCTATCATGAAGCCAAAACCGGTAAACATATATGAAATCGGGTTCTCCCATTTTCTAGCAATATTTGATGACTTTTACACTTCGTCAATGGATATTATGTTTAAAAAATATACGATACAAAGAGATTGTTTTGAGTAAGATAACTTTTAATTTGAAAACTGTCCTATTATCCTTCATTAAGGTTAAAAGTGAGTCTGAATTTCAAATACAAAACTTACTACAGTAATAGAAAACTATTCCACAAAACTATCGTCTTGTGTTTTCTTTCAATAGTTAGAGATTAAAATTTTTATTGCTACAATTATTTAAGTATAATTGAAAAGTCAATTTTTAGGAAACGTTTTATTGTTTTTATAATGTACTATTCCAACGAAAATAATTAAAATCTGAATCCTCACCGGCATATTTTTCAGAGTTGCATTATTTTGCAATATATTTAAATTTCACGTTTGACAATACTTTACAGTTAAGCAATATGATAGCAAATGTAGAAAATGTATGACGAAGAAAGTAGATATTGCAAGTTTTGAACTAAGCTAAATGAGGAAAGAATCGAGAAATATAACCAATTGTTGATTATGAATTTTGAACGTCGTTAAAGAAATGTGTGCGAAGGTGAATCTGTGGGGAAAAGTATATGAGAAATAGATAGAGAGTAAGGCCACCGCGGATCACTTGTATCTTTATTTTATTCCGCAAAACGAAAGTATCCAACACATGTAGTCGTAATACTAAAGATAAATCCATACCACTTGTTTTTCGCTAATGAATGTAAAAATATTAACAATGATGGCTATTTAGACAAAATATTTCGTTCGATACCAATTATGTTTTACAACCAATCACCATTGAATTAACTATAGCTCATTATTTTGTGAACCTTTTTTTGTTCCACAATAACGAAAGTAATATAATTTTATTCAAGACATTTCTCGACAGTTAAACTATTAAATCAAACGACCTCTTTTTACAGACACTATTTATTTTCAGTTACACATTCCTTGCAACGTTTTGGTCCCCACTATGGGCCTTTATCGGACCAACTCCTGAAATAGGGTAAAATAAGGTGATTTAATTGAATAATTTAATGTAAGTTCTACAGACGTAATTAAAATAAGAATTTCTCTACAATATGTTAACATTCGATTTCAGTCGAATCGTTCAGTCAGTACGATCAAAATGTGAGATGCTGATAAAAACCGTCAAATACACTCCGTTGTGATTTTATCGATGGTATAAAATTCATCAACCATTATGAAACGTTTTGCATCATACCAGTTAAAGCAGGTTAAGACAAGTTCAATTTTTTATATCAAGCTTTCATGTGAATCTTTTGAGTCACTTTCTATTCAAACTCAAACTCGGGAGTATTTAGTTTTTACAAGCAGAGTAGAATATTCTGAAGAACGAAGATGAACGAAGACGATTCATTTTATTTCTTGAAAACCCACATTCTTTATTTGTGTATTTATCGCAGTCGACCTTTCTATTCCTGATCTGTATTTCATCTTCCCATTATAAAGGGAAGGCTATTGGAAGCTACTTAACTTCTCTAAGTGGATAGTAATTGGAAGGAGATCGCCGTGTAGTTAATATATTCGAGTTTTGAATGTGCTTATTTCAAAGAGTAATTCCACAGAAGTCAGCTCTTAAATATTATGGGAAAACACGAACTCATTGAATACACTATTAATATATCTGGATATCCAACAAATTATGGGCCAGCGAAGCTCCAGGTTGAAAAACGAGGAAACTCCTATCTGAGAATCTTAGTTCAAACCATTCCACTCCTGTATGTCCTTCAAAGTGTCTTTGAATACAATTACTCAGTGGGAACGTACAAACGATTATATAAAAAATTGAAAACTCTTTCCTTTGTTAGAACATTCTATTCTTCTGCCACCCTTCAAAGATTTACGGAACAGAAACCTTCATTATCATCCGTAGAACAGTGAAAAGTAGTCAATCGATCTCATGATTGATATTGTCCGATCACTCAGAACAACTACCGAATCATCCTCCATTCCGTTTGTCTTGGTTGATGGTGTGGTCGGTGTTTCTCTTTCTTTGAAGGTTAATTTCCTTAGTTCTATCCTCCTACACGCTCCAGCAGGTTTTTCCTAGCCATATCTGGCCTAACATCTTTCCCTATGTCTTACTGTGTTATCCTAATTTACGTTTCTAAAGGCAGTATTCCTGGGAAAAATTGCTGGGATATCTCTTATATTATCTTCAAATTACGAAAATCTACATTTAAAACTACTTTATCCACAACTTTGAGATGTTGTTAGGAGAATAGTTCTAGATCAGCATAACTTGAGTTGGAAGTGGGGCCAGAAAACATAGCAAAATATATAAATGCTTGAAAGAAAAACGTCGTTAAGTAGGACAGTAATGCCTCTTCATTGCTAGTCCTTCTTCCTCAGCATATGGCTTAAAAGGATGAAAAGGAACTCGGTGTACGAACCGTGACGCCAACATTTTTTTCCACTTAGACAAATAAAGAGCTCGTGCTTCATAATGGTGGAATGTGTGGAGTATTTGACTAACGTTGTTTCAAATAAAGTTTTCTCCGAAAACCCACTATTTACAATTTTTCCATCCACCTCTGGCGAGGTCAAACGTACGTGAAGTCCTGGAAACTTACATATTCGAGCAGAAATATTTAGGGAGATATCCTTTCCATTTCTTTTCTGTTTCATTCTCCATGCCGCATTCCAACTGTGAGTTGTCATAAAATGCGCGCCACTCCACTCAAAAAGTAGTTTCTCATTCTTTTAATGGTAATTATTAGTCGGTATAAGCTGTTTTTTTCTGTTTCAGGTTAGTGCAATTATTTCCTAATGTGTGGTACTACTTGGGGACCGCCCGTTGTAAGTATCCATTGAATCCTTTGAAAAGTACTTAATGTTTCAGCACTATGTCTTGAACAGTTCAGAATTAAAATAGAAAATACCCAACAAAGGTAGTTTATTAACTTCTCAAATTTTGATTATTGGATGATAGCTGGTTTTGCAACTGAATCACAAGTTGAGGTGTTGGGTTAACTCCTATAACTCCATTTTGTCTCCAATAACTGCCTTGTGGCTATAACTCCATTTTGACATAAGTTGTTCTTAGTTAATTCGTTAGTGCGAAAGAGTCATATGAGTGCTGTCAATTTGACAGTGCAAAAGGAAAGTATAAATGATTGATTAGAAGTATTGTTTTATATGCTATTTGTCTCTTTGAGCAGATATGTATGACGCAATCGGCCTTGTGGCACGTTTTAGCGTGTAGGATAAAAAATTAAATTTAAAACCTAAAAATATCCATGGTATCAAGTTATCTGAAAAATAGTTCAATATTGAAGTAGATTTGTATGGCATTTGAATTCAGAATTCCTATTACTGGTCTAATTCTTTAGTATTCTCCCTGAAACGCTTTTGTGGAAGGCGGAATTTTTCGATCTCTTTTCCTGTTGGTTTATCGGACCATTATCTTCATAGCTTCCGGAAATTTGTTTTACGTTCATCTTTATTACTTTCACTAAAATCACTCTTTATTCTTGTTAAATAAGACACCTGACTTAGATTTCACCCTCTGTGAGAGTGATAATGCTATTTTATCCATTTGCAAATGAATCAAACCAACATGGGTAGTTCTCTTCAGTTTTCGAATAAATTGATGGTAGAAAAATCAAAATCATTATTTCTGGCAAAGTTAACTTATATTACGCGATGTCCGAGAAATATAATATTTTCTCACTATTGTTCCACCTCTCTATAATGTCACGCTCGATCACAGATTATCATCCGAGAATTACATAAAGAAGCGCTGAAGTAAAATAGCAGCTTACAAGGTCGTAAATTACTCTCTTCCGACTTTTCTTCTTCTGTGTCGTGGGCAAGCCGTTCGTAAAATTCTAGGTGGAATGAACACGTATTTCAGTTCTGAAATAGCACCACCAGTGTAGACCTTCCCACTCATCCGAGCCGTGTTGCTAAAAACACTCGTATCATGCTCCACAAATCAGTGAGAGACCAATGCATAACGAATGGTTGGTATGATCTAGTAAAAAGAGAGATCCCGCCGTTGCTCTTCCGAGATGGGAGATCCGTTCCCACCGAAAGCAGTTGCCGGTGTCACCTGCGCGGCGGAGGGGGATAGCAATGGCGCGTCTCCAATTCGCCAACGTAGGGGAGGCAGTGCAGGGCACCAAGGGTTACGAGTGAGGGCTATGGAGGAAAGCGGCGTTCTTGTTCTGGCAGCAGGTCGCTCGCAACCTCAGTGCTGGCGCCGCTCGGCACGATACCTTAATCGAAAGAGAAGCGTCAGCCGTGTCCTCAACTTAGAGCACGTAATTTCTCATAATTGCTATATTTACTACGCACAAATTCTCATAGTCCCTTAGGCGCCAGCTGTCATTCGATGATCGCCTCATATTGGTGGAGTGGGAGAAGGTGAACCATATATATATATAAACGGTTCTCTCTTGAATAAGATCTCCAGACGCGATCTGTGTGACCCTCAAAAGACCGCATTTTTCTTCTCATGAGCAAATTAGCCCTGGATATTACCATGAGAGGAAATTGTAGATATGTGAATTGTTTGTAAACATACTGATAGGTTATGAATTGAAATCGTTTCGGCCCATCATAATCTTAGTTTATTCTTCACCGACGCGAAAAATTGTGTTTTAGCAAATTAGAAAAACTCTTTTACTGAATGGAACAGATAAATTTAATATAGAAGGGTAGACATAATTTTATTCAACTTACATTGTATTGCGTGGTGATATTTGGTAAAAGATATCTTAATTTACGGAATTATATTAATTTTTGTATGTATGTCTGTCAACTTTATTCTTTTTGACTGCGACTAAACAATGGGGCCAGCGTCTTTAAAATCGCATTTTGAACGTAATATTTGTTGTAAACATTGAAAATTTCACTATAGGAGACCTTTTATTTTTACTCAACATTTGTACAAGGGTCCGAGGAATTTATACGAAAATATTTAATAAATGACTATAATAATAGGTTTGAAATATTGGTTTCTGGTTTATGTAATTATTGTTTGTGCGTAACCCGTTTTGTTTCTTGCGGCCAAGATGTTTAAGGGAAAATGCGGAATATAGGAACATCATTTTGTAAAATAAGAAATCTTTTAGCCAAACCCCCATTTGTTGGATGAACATATCACTGAATTCCAGTGGAGCATACGTAAGATAAGACTAATTCGTCTCCCGTGGTTTTGAAAAGAAGAGTGAATATTGTCACGTGCATGCTACTACCAGGTAACTCTATTTACACCGCAGCTGGTATTCCATCGCAAACAATATACTTTACAGGGAAAGCTTATACAGAAGAGGCATAAAGGACATTCATAACTATATTCACTGTCTAGACGAAAAAACAATTCTCAATGCTGTATAAATCTGTAACAAAGTTCAAAGTGATATCAATTCTGTAGTCTCAAGATTTTGTTTTATGATTTAGGCAAGTATCGATAATAATGTCAAGGAGAGTGAGTGCTAGATGATTCGGGTGTATACGTAGGTTTCCGCGGCCGGAGTCAATATGTACTTGGTTGTCCGGGAAAAACCGCTTCTCAGTAGACAGAACTACGTTGTAGTCGAACTCTGCCTCCAGTCGACCGCAACTTACAGGGACCGTCCCACGAGAAAGCCCCTTTCCATTTTCTGCCTTGAAAAGGATGGTGCAATCTGTTCATGCACTGTATGTATTTCCCTAACTTAAAAACATTTTCCTCTGCTGACCCTTAACCTGCTCATATTTTCTCTTAGCTGACCCTGTCCAGATGTCACACTACTGGGAAATGGGTCAAATTTTCGATTTCATTGTCACGGAGTGCAAGTATGGGCAATGACCATCTGTGGCTAAGACTAAAGCCGTGTAATCTTGGTACCATCAAATAAAGTAGAAGAAAACCCCAGTTGAAGGTATATGGGCAAAGGATTGAAAAAGTTGGGAAACATCGTTTTTCAAGGTTACGTTTTAGACGATCGCTTGTTATTTCCTGAACACCTAGAAAATGAATATTTTGGCCTTTTATGAATAGGTTTAGCAAAGTTAATACGAATCAACGAGATGTGGTTAAATTGTATAAAGGGGTTATAAGCCCGATTTTATCGTATGGAAGCATGGGGACATCGAGTTGTTTTACCGAGTAATAGAAAAGAAACTACAGAGAATTCAAATATTATGCCTACTTCAGATGGGAGGACCGTATAAAACAATCTGTTCTTAAGCACTGGAAGTTCTCAATGGAATTATGCCAATAGATGGTATTGGTAATGCGAAACGTTGGTAGTTCTACATACGACCTGACGATCAAGTGTCTATGATTTGAGTGATTTCCTACACGTTTCTGGTTTTATATTTCTGTATAGTAAATTGGTTTCTAGGATTGTTGGGAGATTAAGACCATGAGGGTTTGAGACAAACCTAGAATCAGCAGTGATGTTACGTGATATTTAAGATTGCAACATATGTATTGGGGCAATATCTGTGGAATTTGCCGGTTAAGATATATGTTTTCCGAAATTTAAATTAGGTGATGTTATTGTCTTGTAGTCCAGAATTTCGTGATAAACATTTGAAATGATCTTGAAAGAAATCAGTGTATGGGAAAATCTTCTCAACATTTGACCAAAAAAAAACAAACAAATAACACCAATTGAATAAAATATTTAAATGTAAGTTCTGATTAAATGCTTCGTTATTTTGATGTGCATGAGATGTAAAGTACATTTGCTAGTCAATTGTTAGCCACTTGCTAGTTATCTTTCTACAATAAGAATATTTCTGAAATTCGTATCCCGTGACAGGTATATATTGAAATGTCACAATAATATTTTTACGACTTTTTTAATAATATTTTACTGTATTAATAGTATCTCTTTTAATTCTATCATTTAAATGTCCTGTAGAATTTTTTGTTAATTTTCGTGAACGGTCTCACAAAGCATTAAACTCACGGGAATATATTTTTCAGGTGTTTATATTTACAATCATAGATTATTTCTCATTTAAAGGGAAATAGTCTTCGATATGTTTGTAACTCATTCCGAAGTTACATACCAAATTGTTTCCTGTCGTGTTTGATGTCCTTTACTCGGATGATATGGGTTTGACAAGATATTTGACCAATGCGTAATAACGAAATGAAAGAAGAGTGTGGATTAATGTTAAAGAACATCAATAGGATTAAAATATACATTATTACATATTTCAAAACACTTTAATTTATGAATTCTTTTGTAAAATTTGTAACTATAGACTGGCATGACATAGCATTTTCTGTTGTTCCATTTATCTAAACGACCAATTTTAAACTTACCTTTACAATTCAAATTCCAGTAAACTTTTTTTTGCTCTATATAACTGGTAGTCGGGTGAACATTATCATGTCGTGAAATAGTAATAGAAGTGTACGCTATTTCTTATGTTGTGATATCAAAGCTCAGTAGCATTGTCGGAAACAATTCGACTTTACTTTGCTGATTGATATGGCATTTACGAGAAAGAAATGTTTCTTGTTATCTTCCTTGCTACGTTCTTTAGGCATTTATCTACTTTTTAGGCGTGTATTGTACCAAAGAGTAATAAAGAAATAAAAAAGGAATCAAGTATATTTCCGCTAGTTTTTTTCGCTCTTGATGTCTCATACAAAAAAACTTTAAATTTAGTTATATTTCAAAATAATTTGATATCCAAAATTTGACACCTGAAACCCAAATCTAGAATTCAGAAGGTCGAAATTATATTTTTAAAGAAGCAATAAAATGTGGCGGTCAAGAAAGCGCCAAATTTTTCTTTACATTTTACCAAACATGAGAAGCAAATTTATATCAGGAAATTTAATACAATTTTAATATTACTGAGGCTAATTAAAAAAAACTATTTCTTCTGAATTAAGAAATATATTTTAATAGCAAATTCTGTTATATGATGGTTGTCTTAATTACATCTTTTCTTATTCTTCAAAGTTTTCGTGGAATCCATATTATTGTGTCTAATTTTCAAACTAACTCGCTTGCTCAAGGAGCTTCGATGTTTATTATCCACTAATTCACACATGTTTCCACAACTATGAATGGTAGAACCCTTCTTCCTCCTTCTCAATTTCTTAGGGATGAGTGTTGATTATACAAGGTACGTGAGGATTTCACACACTTGCTGGCCGGTCACGTTGTTTGTATACATGCGTCAATACGTGCCTAAAATTATATATATATATATATCGTGTTTCTGTATTTGCCATTTTACGATTATAATCACATGGAGGTACGCTATTTTGGAATGTAACGATTAACTATCTCCTAGGAACAATACGGGGAAACGGCTACAAAATATTAGCTTATGCTGACGATATCGTTATCTTCCTCGAAGGAAGATCACGAAGAGAAATTGAGCAAAAAGGGAATACAGTGTTAGATGTATGTGACAATTGGTGCAAAAATAATGACTTGGAAATAGCGACAGACAAAATTTATGCCATGGTTTTTGGAAAAATAAATATCGAAAAGAGAGAACCTACTTTGAAGTTATGAAGAAGGAAAATTAAAGTCGTGAAAGATCATATTTATCTGGGAATTAAGTTGGACAAAGGAATGAAGTTTGACCGACACATAGATTATTTACTGGACAAGATAAAGAAGGTTTACTTTTCATTATTTCGAGTAGGACTGAATAAATTCAATGTCGATAGGAAAGGGCTTGTACAGTTATATAAATGTACTATGATACCGATGTACACATATGGGTGTGAGATTTGGCATCGCGTGTTACGTACTACCTTTGTAAAAAAATTAGCGAGAATACAACGTATTTGTCTTTTGAGATTATGTGGTGCTTATAGAACAGTGTCAACTGACGAATTAAACATGTTAGTTGGAATGAAGCCAACGGAGAAATTGATTCAAAAATACGTTTTGCGATCAATTATGCGCCGTGAAGGACAAATAGTACTTGATGGAAGAGTAATTAACGGAGAAGAGAAAGATCGGAGAAAGGAAATAACGAGTGTATTGCTGAGTGCATGGCAAATAGAATGGGATAAAACTTCTAAAAGCAGAGGTTTATACCAATTAATACCAAAGGTGAATTATGCAGAAATACATAGGAAGTGGTTCAGCCCGAGTGCAGGAGTTGCAGAATTTTTATCGAACTATGGAGACTTCAAGAGATATTTGAAATGATTGAACCTAGTACATGATGCCACGTGTGATTGCGGACAAAATTCGCGAACATGTATTTTGGGAATGTTTGTACTATGGGGAAGAGAGAGCAAGATATCTCAGAAAAATGAAAACTGAAACAGTGGTGAGTACGCTCGGACCAGAAATGATTAAAACGGAAAGACTCTTTGAAATTTTCAAAGAATATGTAGAATGAATAAAAGAGATAAAAACCGGAATGAAAAGTAATTGAAGACAAAAAAAGAACCAAGAGAGAAATGTCGTGGAATGTCTGAAGATGGAGACACTACTTGAAACAAATAAATGGAAAAAAAAATTATAATCATATGCTTATAACAAAGGAAGAAGGATTTTTGTAAAGGAAATGAATCTTAATGAGTCGAAATGAGGCGGACATAAATGTTTCTGTGAGAGAATTGTTGTACTGTGCCATGTTTTTAAGATTTGTTATATTAAATTTGTGAAATAAAAAAAATTAATTACAAGATACAATGGTGTAGTAACAAACTTTACACTCAGAAACACACTAAAAAATGGAGTAAGATCAACAAATTTAAAATAATTTGGAAGAAAATCACTAATTACAAGAATGAAATATCTTAATTTAGTCGCGCATCTCGAAAAGTGATCACATTAACTCAGCAAATGTGTTGATTAAAGTGTAGGGTGCATAGATTTATCGTGGTTGATAGATGAAGCTTGTGTCAACAAATCGTTTGCTGTTAACTAGCGCGTCCTTCTGCACTGTTTACCCAATTTTTGGTGTACATGCACGACTCTTCATTATGCTTCCGCTACATGAATTTGATTCGCAGATGGTCTGAGGAAGTTCATTTGAAAGAGGTGATGCATAAATTTTGTAATACTGTTCTCATGAAATGCGATGTAGACATATGTCATTTACTTTTTTCTTTTGTCTCTGGGAGCATTTGCAATGGTTTCAAAATCAAATTCTGGTACCCGAACTGAAAAAGAGAACCGATTCGAAACCCGTATTAGTCTTGACCGGGAACTTTTGCCAAAAATTCTGTTTCAAAATTTCAATATGTTCTGCCACCGGTTCTGGAGTCGAATCCGAAAAAAAGTTGTGTTCTTAAATTTGGGTCCTATTATTAATATCTCAAATAAGATGCCAGAATTCAACCAAATTTTATGTCATAAACTCTCTGCAAAGTGAATCGTTACTGCATGTTCTAGAACATGATCTCAGATGTTTAGCAAAAAGTTTTAATTTCAAGACTTTCGACAAAATTTAATCATAAGTTTGAATCTTTTGTACTTAGATAGTACCAAACAATGTGATTCACGAGTCATTAAATTTGACAATCGCGAGTCTAGTTGAAGCAATCTATAAATAGATCCATGCAAATAGATTCATTAACAGTTCAGTAGTCGCCCACACGGAAACTACGTGTGGCTGCAACCGGTCACACCCACATCCCGAATGTCATGTTATTATTGGAGGACAAAAATTTAGATTTAGTTCCGCGTGAAGCCATATGTACGTGCAATTAATTCTTTAGAAGTTTATGCCTTTTTTTGTGGAATCGATATTTTAAATGTAGAAGAACCGGTATGAAAACATAACTCGTATTTTGATTCTGACCCAGTCGTTAGTTTATATATTATTAGAGATGTAATATGAATGTTGGTGAACCGTAAAACCCCAATAATTTTATCAAAGGCGGGGAAAGTTAATCTAAAATGGAACCTGTTCAACCGTTTCTCAAAAAGTTAACTTTGTCTATCGGTAAAGAATTTTAGGTTTGTGGATATTTGACAGAAGGATAAGTTCAAAGTTTGAAAAATTCGAAGTTGAATATTTAAAATATTTAATCAGTCAAATAGTCAAGAATTCTTAACTTCCATTTTTAATAGTATAATTTTCACGAACAATAACATATTAAAATTTTCATACGAGAAGGATGTGGTACGTTACCCCGCAAAATACCTCTTCTCGTAAAGTTGTCATATGGTACACTTATGTTCTCTTGACGGTAATATGTAGTTAGGCTACGTTGTAAAAACAAGAAAACACAAGTACATCCAGATCATCAACTAAATAATTGTTATTCTTGTTTTCTTTTCGGGTGAGTTCTCTCTGAAGACTTCGAATTTCTGGTCAGTTCACGAGTCGTAGCGTGGGAGCAGAGGGGAGGAGAGCAAAAAAGTGAATGAATTTTTTTCGTTTTGTATCGCACTCTCGAATTGGAATCTCTGGCGCATATCACCTTATCTGAAAAGGGAACTTGAACAAAGCGCAGGTGGAAAGTGGTCCTGACTTTTTTATATTCAAACACATGGACTATTAGAGGGTACTGTCGTAATATTAATGACGATGGCAGACTGGAANTTTTTTTTTTTTGGGGGGGGGGGTCTTGTACAACCTTGAGCTAGCAAGTGGACGTGCAGTGACAGCCGAATCACGTGCCTGAGCTTTGATTCATCCGATTTCTATGTATCTTCATCATTCAAGGAAGAAATGCAAATACGAATGATGTCACGATGCGACTAGAATGAAGTGCGTCATTTCATTATTGAAAATTCCTTCTATATATGGTAACACATACTCAGGTTGAATGATTTGGACTTTTTTGACATGAATTGCACAGAAATGCAGTTAACAATCATTATTCCATTAATTGTGTGGCTACATCTATTGTAATCACGAATCATATTGATCTTAGATTCATGTTTGATCAAATACCAAAATAGCTTTGTCGAAAATGGAAATTTCTATTACTACGTAGTATGCTTTTTTTGTGAAAAGGATTTTTATTAAGCTTTTGCCTATTAGTTGTGAAGAAATGTCTCATAGTTGGGTATTCTAGTAAAACCCATTGTGATTTAGAAATGCTTTTTAGGTATGCATTTTTGTAAAACCCTATGGAAATTAATAATTCTCAGAATAGAAGCTTTGCATCATGAGAAAAGAGTAGTGAAGCACAATAACTGTTTTCTTCTTATCGTAGTTCAATGAAAATATTCTATCGAAAGTTACATATTATAATTAATTTTGAGTCTAGAACACTAAGAGCAAATTTTTCTGTCAAATTTTAACTCTTAGATGTGGGGTAGGTTAAAATGTGAATTTGTTGTATATTTTAAAGGGAGTTTTTCATATTGTATGTTACTTAAACCCTTGCTCTAACGGAATCGATGAGCCTGCATTTTCATCAGAACTGTTATTGTATGTAAGTTACATTCTGTGACGAATCTGTTTGTGGTAGTATAAATATTTAAAAGGGTTTTGTTGACAGCAGCTTCATTGATCTTCTTCATTTATGGAGACTTCAAACGATTTGTCATCAGCGAGTTAAGCGCGGGAGTGCTTGGTATGCACACACTCTACATAGCTTGTCCTCGTAACATTTATCAATCCGTACCATCAAGTTGCTCGGTTGATTGTGTAACATTTCTGAATAAATTCACGCGATTCTCTGTTTCTTAACGCTTTGTTTTCAAAATAAGTATTGCTTCAGAGTTTGAAGTTTAAGTTCATCTGTCCTAGTCCGTGTATTTTTTGTCAATCTTATTTATGTATGCACCGTTTTGGTGTAGTTATTTTATTCGTCTATTTTATGGCAATTTCCATTATCTGACTGTCGGGAAAGAATTTAATGATTTTCATTAAAATTTTGAACTTCATTGTCGTATTATTATTATTACTACGTACTACTGACGAATATTTTTAAAGAAAGTGGCTTTCAGCAGATCCTATAGTATGCCATTTGGGGTTCACGGAAAGTTAGAGTTCCACAATTCTTTGGCCTCTGCACAAGGGGGAGATGTGGTCAGCATCACGCGCCAGTCGCTTTGATTCCAGGGATATTCGGGTACTAATTTTTGGTGAGCTTACTAGGCTTGGGAGTCATTTTGGTGTTGAAATATAAGTAAAATTCCCATGCCTTTATGGGATTTCAGTCCCGGACGAGTGACGAAGATAATGAAAAAATATTATAATTTATTATAAAAAGATTAAAAAAAGATATCAAACATATACTGAATTATTATAATTTATTATTTTTTACACTATTAAAAGAAATGAGTTTTCTTTAAATATACTCAGATAAATTATCCCGGAGAGAATATTTTTTCTGTGCTTTAAAAATGTTTCAAGTACTGAGAAAAAATAGGATTGTTATCTGATGAGTATGACGTGTATGTTAGTACAAAAATGCCTCTGGGGGAATAAGGATTGCGAAAGACAAGAGACGAAAGTTAGATTTGAGTATGACATTAACGCATCAAGCATCGTTACTTCTTTTTAATGAATTTTAGGTTGTCTCAAATTTTTTTATCTGTTGCCATGTCAGATCATTAATAATTTTCACTTTCATTATTTTTATTATTATTTGTGCTTTTGCTTTTTGTTGTGTATTATTATTATTATTATTATTATTATTATTATTATTTGATTTAAAATATTTTCTTTTTATTTCTAAAGACTCTATGCATAAGAGCCTGTACAACTTTGAGAAGGGTTTATTCAAATATTAACCCCGAAAGGTCCTAATTTTATTCTACGACTTACTATAACTTTTTTTAATGAAAGAAAAAAAATCAATATTATTTCGTAACAATTGTCAGATCACTCATATTACTTTAACCGGACAACGGCAAATTTCCATATTAAATCTCGCGTTTAATGATATAAAACCACGGTATTTAACATTTAGGTAGCTCTGCATACGCCGTAGAATATGGTTCAATGCACGGGTGAGGAGGAATATAAGATCTCCGGTATACAATGTACCGAATCGTGAGCGGTGCCCGGGAAATTTCGTCGGTTTCTCCCCACCCCCTCCCTGATGTATCGATAGGACCACCTTCACTTTCGACAACAGTGAACCGGAATCTTTCCGAAGTTACGTCACCACCCTGCGACGCGTTGGGAGTGTCTTCGGTTTTCGCGCTGCGAAGACGCGTGGAGGGAGGGACGAGTATCGCGCAAAGAAATAGCATGACAACCGGCGGCGGAAGCGGTGGCGTCTTCCTCGGCGGCAATGGAGGTGTTGATGGCAGCAACGGCGTGAAAGTGCCCCCTGGCTTGACGCCATTACGATTTCGCGATAGGAGACTTCCTACCTCCACCGTCACTTCTCCCGCGCCCTATGCTCGCAAATAATTATGCCTAGAGAAGCAGAAGTTATTAGGAGCCGAGCTGTTCAGGTGATGCTGCGTCTAAATATTAAAAAACTGACGTTTCGACCATCTGACTGATGAAGACCCCAACAAGATGGTCGAAACGACAGTTTTTAACATTTAGACGCAATGTCACCTGGACAGCTCAAGTCCCATTAACTGTGGCCGCGGAAACCTTCACAATCAGAAGTTGTTAGTTCACAAACTGTGATATTCATTCTGCGGGCCTTGACTTTTCAAGAACCCAAGTCAACGGTTTCCTTGGTTATACTTTAAGACTAGTGTATACACGTTTCTGAACGGAGGGATGTAGAATGGTCACGATCAACATCAATCCCAGAACGATTTTTAGGTTCGTCCATTGTTGTAAACTCTGCTGATGCCATCATTAATGGACACACTGAGTTACTCTGTGAATAATTTCTGAATTTGTTGGTGTTGGCTCCATGTGTAAATAATCTACCGAGGTTCTACGAAATAACCAAGAACCCTTCCTCTTATTTTAATTTTTAATGATAAAAAATATATACATGTAAATGTTGAAAAATATTGACGCTTCATCTTCGCCATATGCAAGTTCAGACATGAGTAGTCGGAAAACATTTATTTTAGAGAGAAAAAGAATGAGCAAAATGATAAGAGACAACTTAAGAGAACAACTGTCATACTTTCAAAGTTTATTTAAACTTTCTACAAATGCAGTCATTTTCCGAAGCTTGTCTTTGTTTAAATGTGCTCTTTCTAATTCGCTATTGCTAAAAATTTCGAGAAATAAATTGTGATAATTAACAGTGAAGTGGATGATGAAAGCAGCACGCAAGTTTCAAGTAACCTCGACTAGCAGAACCTCTCGTCACGGCCAGGAACAAAGTTTTTGAAAATGAAGAGAAATATCCTTGAAGAAGGAGATCTTTTTGTTCCGCGGTAATTTTATTTCCCGTACACGCGCACTTGTGACTTCGTGCTGGCAGAAGGCTGGCCGCCAACGTCCATGCTTGGATGCGGTCCTGGGACGACAGCGCGGGTGTTCAGCCTCAGTTTGGAGGACAGGTGACCTTGCGGAAGCGTCGGAGCGGACTGCTTAATGTCTCAACGCTCTCAAGTTTGGAGTCTTGTGTGCGCATAAAGAGTATGCCAGTCGAGCTCAAGGGTATTGTAACATCGGGTACATCACTCCTTCTCTAGCATCCAATAGCATGGAACATGCAATACTAGTTATTAAGTCAAGTTTGCAGGGATACTATTCGGTGAATATAGGAATTTTTATATGAAAAGTTAATTTTGTTCAATCTTATCTTCTTTTCGTACGTTTAAAGCTAAACATTTATGGCGTTAGTTAGGACACCCACTTATTTATCTCAAAGGGAAAGTGAAAATATTTTTTTACCAATTCGAACCAACAATTGAATACGTCAATCCGGAGTGAAGAAAAGATAGTACGACAAAAGCAAACTGAGGGAACAAAACAATAAAACCAGCGTTCACATTCCATTGCAAAACCCTCCTCTCTTACCATTAACGGTCATTATATAACAAATGGGCAAAAAGCTGTGTTATGTTTGTCATTGAAATTAACACTTGGATCTCATTAATGGAGAATTGATAGTGCATCCGTGCAAGGTCGCTATAGACTGAGATGCTTCATGCAAACATTCTTCTTTGTCTGTTAGAGGAGCCATTATACTCGTAGAAACCGTATGTAATTTTCCTCCCCGAAACTCTGTCGATCGTGCTCTGGTCGATTGTGAACTCAAGATTTGCTTGCTAGTGTTCGAATTCCTGTTCGACCGTTCTGTATGTAGTCAAAGAATACTAGTCCTATAACCTTTAAGTATCGTTTTTCTTTTCCCAAGAACATGACACAATGATTTAAATTTTAAGATTGAACCTCATCAACCTTAAAGAAAAGATATAAATCATTAAAGGCTGAGTCACGACAGTTTCAAATGAGGTTTGTGGAGGTACTCCCTCAATGCTATAGGGGCAACCAAACACACAGAGGGGAATAATGTGTTACAAAGTCGAGAAGGCAGCAGTAATTCCCCTACGAAAACGAAGTAATCAACTGTAAGCAAGACTAATTTACAGTTTACATACAATATTCCTCAATTACCCATTTTCTCGAGATGTTTGTGAATAAAACAAGGCTACATTGTAAGCCAGCTGTAACTTTAATTTGTTCATATTTTTATTCACGTTTGAACTATTTTAAAACTTGACCATTCACAAATTGTGATGTTAAATGCTAATATACAAAGTCATTAGCAGTACACAACTGTAATGGACACATATTAGAAAGTATTCTAGATAACACCCCATCCAAAAGTGAATCAACAAATAATATCGTACAATTTTAACCCATTGCTACTATCCTTGATGTTCCTCGACGGTAGGGATTTACAGGTCCTTGTACAAGGTGCTGAAAGTTAGACAAAATTAGTGATTTTCCATATGGTTTTCGTTTCAGAATTTCTAGGTTCGATTTGACAGCAGAACCCCTGAGTTCTATCCCGTATTTCGAGACTTGTCCATTTGTTCGTAGGAATTTCAGCATTTTCTTGTCTCTAAGATTGGGAAAGTTCGTGCATAAAATTTTCTCAATTTAATTTTGTAAATTTCAACTTCTTGGGTTATAGGTAACATGCCATTACGATAGTCTGAATATAATTGGTGTGAAAATATACTTCAGAGAAATATATGATTCATTGATAAGGGGTAAGATAGGAAAATGATACTTAAGATACTTGGTTACAAGTATTTTAAATGGAATGTAATAGGTAACTGAAAAAAAAATTCATTTTGTATTTTTATTTTCTTATATATGTATGATCTGAATTAATCAAGTACATTGTGTAAATCAATTATTCCATTGTTACCGTTGTGGGGATTGTACTTCTAAATGAATTACATTTTCTTAACTTCGAGTTGTAATAAATTCCCTTAAGCAGGTTTCCATCGCCTCTCTTCTCTTTCCTTACATACTTTACATGTCTTGGACTCCGTTCTGCGATGAAATTGATTTTGCAAATGAAGAAATAATGGGAGCAAACTCTGGTACGGAGTTCGTAAATTAAACTAGTGATTATTTGGCAAATAAAGTCCAGCAGCAATTAATTTTCACGAGTGGGGCATAGACAAAGAATATTCAATAATCTATGGTATTTTCTTGTCACTTCCTGGAGCTCTCTCGAAATAGCTTTTGGCATTGAGATGAAAACTGTGAATTAAGTGCGTTGGATGACGCGGAGAAAAACCTGTCATGATTAAGAAAAAATCTGAATCGCATACGAGAAGCTGGGTGAGAGAATGCCACATAATGGAATATATGTGCAAATTTTGGCTGTCCGTTTGGGCTCCAACCGGGAAGCCAAAATTCGCATCAAGTCAGCTGCGGACACCTTCAAGATTAAATATAGGTGCAACTTGGCCACCGAGGTGGCAGATCGGTTGGTAACGTTCGAGGGTGGCGAAGGTGACATTGAGTGACAGTATGATGAAAGATAGTCACAACAAGAAGGTGCGTTGCGTGTCGAGGAATATAATGCCGAGCAATGATCAGGAGTGAAGTGGAGTAAGAGGACGGACTAGCGAAGCCCAACCCCTCGCCCTTGGCGGTGTTGACCGCCGACCGTTGTTTACTGCTGCGGTTAAGTAATTGGCCCACGAATTAATATGAGCGGACAGCGTTGGAGCGGTCGGCAAGGGAGCGGACGGTGTATGGGGTTGATGATGCTGCTGGGCTCAGATAATTTACCTGAAGCGCGACCGCCGTAAGATTCCGCTTCCCTTAAGGCGGGTTAGAAGGGTCTTCGCTTATTGGGCGAGAAGTCGTCTGGGATTAGGTATGACGATTAGCCCCAAGTGGGGAACAGTTACAGCGACAGAGGTTCGGTTGGAGGTCGTGAGGGAAGCAAACTGGGGTCATGATGCAAACTGAGGACTCTCCCAAGAGCAAGCAGAGTGAGAGACGGCTTGTCCATGAGTTCATTCAGTGGATGAGGACACTTCGCCCCAGAAGAGGGGTTGGATGCTGCCGGAGGGGAGCGCCATCTCGCCGGCCGCAACGAGGGTCGCCTCGGTTTGCGGCGCTTTCTGCTCAATTGCCGGGCTTTATGAGAAAGAGAGTTGTTCCCAGTGGAGGGTACTTCCATATCGCTGGACCGGGTACACCTGCGAGGTCGTGCAAATGATGCTTAACGCTGCCTGCGTTATTACTACCATTATCAGTAATTACCATTAATCAACTAAATATACTTCATTGTGCGAGGCCAAATTTCCGTGTAATGTCGCTCGTTCTTTATCGCAACAATAGTGACTTTAAAGAGAGAAGAGAGAAGGGTGTGTTCAATGAAATGCTTATACTACGATTTTATCAAAATTAAATAATTATACCATTCATTATCTAAATCACATACTCACCAACATCTTCAACTTTTGTTTTCCATTGGTTTGATTTTCCCGACGCAAATGATTTTCATTGCGAATTATGAATAAAATGTTACTGAATAAGATGTGTAATAATAAGGTTTGAGAACTATCATCAGAATTATACATGTCTGAACAAATTTGGAACATTTACTTACCACTTCCGATCATTAAATATGAAACGGAAACTCCCTCCTTGTTTTGTGTGTACAGAGGGCGAAGGAAGAAAAGTAATCAACAATCGTCTTTTGTGGTCTGGACGTGGCAGTCCTGCATCGTTAGGCGGATTACATGTCAGTTTTCTTAAAAATATGCTCTACACACAAAAAAGTATAATTGCATTTTGGAACTGAACTTATTTATGAAACATTCTCTCCATTGTGTATTGTTTTGAGGGAGAAATACGAAAGTTCAAACGTTCTTCTTTTAGGGAACAGTATATGTTGTCAAAAGTGATTTATTTATACAAAATTGCTTTGATAGTATGAGAACATATTGTATTATTTTTTCTAATTTAAATTTATTTGATATTAAATTCGCATTACGAAGTCGTCTAGTAAAATGTAAAAATTTCTATGCGATAAAATTAAGTTTTTGGGACAGTTTTTCCCCTTATTCATAACGCCGAAATATAAACCAAATTTTATTGCGAGAATTGTGTGATCGATGTAACCTCTCAAACTCTTTGAATGATATATTCTATCGCATATGCAAAAAGTGGTGACTCTACCACAGAGGGCACTGGAGTCTGCCAGATTGTCAGAAAAAATGGGGAGGAAATAAAACTGGAGATAAGATGTCGGGAGCGCCGGGTAGATAACCGTGGAGGGAACGCAGTCACGGCGGATGCGCTCGACACAAACGGGGAGAGGCGAGTGTCGTTCCAACCCGTGCATTTGTTTGTTGTTTATAGCGAACATTAACGGGTGCATTATCTCCGGCTGGGCGCTTCCGCAGCCGCAACCGCCGCCGGCCACATTGCGGGGGTGGGAGCCGCTGCCGCGCCGCCTGTGACAAGCTGTTAATCATTCACCTGGCAACGCGTCGGTCGGGACCGCGAGTGCATACGATTTACAAATTATTTGCAAATCTATGCAAAGTAGTGAACTAGCGAGCGCGCTGTCGTCACAGCGTACGTAACCCAAGTGGGCCAAGGTATCAGCAACGACGACACTGGAGTTGGGATCATGGCAGGGGAAAGAGAAGGGGTCGTATATTGCGTAGCGAAATGACGCTCCGTTGTCCGACTGAGCAAGATGAAGATGCGGTATGCATGGGCTGACTCATGTGTGTTACGTGACAAAGGCTCTCCGTGTTTATTGACCATTTGGCGAATGTTTTTTGGAGAAGTTCACGCCACAAAGACAGCTCTCATACCAGAGGCGGGATTTCAGAAATGCTGGTTTTTGATGTAACTGGGTGTCAAGATCTTTATTAGCCGACGTATGTTATCTCGAAATAATATATCCAAGTGTTCAAAATCTGGAAGAATTATCATGAATGTAGATTATTAACTTGCATAAACTACTTCATAGTTTGAAACCAATTGTAAAAATTATTGTCGTTCAAAACTACTGATGGCAGTCAGGGGATCATCCTCCCTTCGTTTCCACTCTTTCCATCTCAATTCTGTTGCAACAATGTAAGAAGCTGAGATATTATGTTCACCGGAACTGTTTTAAGCACTAGGAGTCAGATGTATCTCAGGGAAGTGAGGGTAAAATCGTAGTTGAACCACTCGGAAGGCTCATACGAGTAGCCAAGCCTTTTCCTCCCTATGCAACACAAGACTACATTTAGGTCACAAATAGCAACTTCTGACGAGGTAAATTACATTACATTCCTACATTTCTCACTTTCCTGCAACTATGTCATTCGTTTCAGTCGTTAAAATAAAATAAAAAACTATCTCTAAAAATGTTCATTTAATGAAAACAAAAGCAGCAAAAGAACACATGGGGTGCGTTCCCACGTTATAATAAGCGAGTTTTGGTTTTAATATTTTAATAGGTCTTTTCAGATAGTGAATATCTTTCACTAAACAGAAGTTGCCCTACATTTGATATCAGTTTTTCATTTGATACATTTATGATAATCGGTGAATTGAAGCTACAAATCCTTAAATATTTTTGTATGCACTATTAGTCTTAAAGCCGTAAATATTGGATACTTCCAGGATTTGCAACGATCAGCAATAAATTTTTAATTTTGTAATGTGACATAACTTGTATGCGTGTGCACTGTTTAATTCGGTGCATCGACTATTGGAATTCAATCAATCTACCCGAGATATTACGATTAGAGTGAAATGAATAATGATATTTATGATTTATTCCAATATTAATGTTTACATAAATGGAATTTTATTTTTGCTATTATTGTGTACCACACTGCTATTTATTACACTTGAGAATCGGAGTTATTTATTTGTAACTCTACAACTTTCAGGTAAATGATTTTAATATAATAGAGTAATACATTTCACATATTACTCTGATCCCGCATTTCCACAAAAGTTTATTTCGTATATGTTATCATCCTTAAACATTTTTTTTCTACAATTTTGCCTATTTCTTAGTTTAGGTACGTACAACAATGTTTTGTAGGCATAGTAGATATTTATACATATTTGAAATTAGGCAGCTTCACCATCAATAGCTCAAATGTACTTTTTAGGTCCCGTCATGAAAATGAAAGGAATAATCGAACAATTAACGCGATAGAATTACTTATGTAACTTGGGGCAAAATGGGGTAGCTGAAGTTTGAGCTATCGTAATTTGATTCTTGAAGTAAAAAAAACAAAATAATAAATACAAAAATTATCTTTTATTCGTCTTTTTAATAGCTATATGGAAGCAATATGACTAATTACGTTCATAGTTTTATTCCGAGAATAATTCACATATAAGGACAGAATCCTCGTCATCACTATCTAAGCTGGCACATAAGTGAGTTCATCTTTTGCACTTACGAAAATAATACCATCCTTCAATTCGGACATTTCTCCTTGGATTACAAGTTTTACCACCTTTTCAATACCTTCAATGTACCATTTTTGTCGATCCGACTTCCTTTTTGTACATGCGCGCCATCTATAGTAATAAAACAATATTTCGAGAGAAGTGACTTTATTTTAATATTACTGGAATGATTTCTCTTTTTCAATTGTTTTGTCCCTTTAATCAAAGTTAAAGCATTCGGAAATAAACTTAACAATTTATTTTGTTAGGTTTGTGCTTTGGTGGGGTGAGATGGGGTGGAATGGAATGAGGTACTATCTCACTTCCGCCACTTATTTAGTGAAATTGTTTTATTGAAAATTTACTTAATTGTTTTAAAGGGCACGCACGTACAAAACGTAGTCGGATAGACAAAAACGGTACTCTGTTTAATATTTGATTAACATTTTGGGAGCACTAACGATATTTAATTCACTCGCGAATATTTCTCGAGGATTGTATAAACGAACGACGTGCGGTTACGCTTCTTCGCTATGATTGTCTTGGTTTGGTTCAACTTTCAACATTCAACTTCTTTTTATTCCTTCCCTCCCCTCGTGCCAGTTATTTCGATTTCCCATCCCGTCCCACTACTCCATTCCACACCACTTTCCCTTAACAATATCGCTTGCCTAAAACCGTACGGTAGTTTTCCTAACACATGATTTCTTGTGTAATAACCATCATTCGACATAAAACGTGTGGTGGAAAGAGGTGAAGCAGATATTGTCATACATTTAGATCTCATTATCACATAACGCTCGTTCCCCTTGCGAAACAAGACGCAAAACATCTGTTCCAGAAAGACGGTTACAATGAACGCAGGTTGATTTTTATATTTTCAATTCATGTTTTTATTTTGGTTCACATATGGTTAACCATGCTCCCAAAACAGACATCAAGTTCTCAATTATTTAGCGTTACAAGATGAGTACTTTTGATTCATAAACAATGCATACATCGACAAGTTCAGACGCGAGCTTTTAATCAGCTAATTCAATTTAGGTCATTTTATAGTATCTTTACCACCGACTTTACCTCTTGTGCTCTGTCGGTGTACAAATGTATGGAGTGTTGGCAGTCGTATTCGTCACACTTCACTTCCTGAGGAAGAGTTGTCCTTCGACGCTTGGCACTGCCAGGTGAGGAAACCATACAGATATTACATTCTTCAATCATAACAGATGAATGAAATCATCTACTTAAATTACTTACGGCATATTCATCACCAGGGCTCGGATCGATATGCACCACCACATATGCACTAAAAAGTTCAACATACGCACTAACCATTTAAGCAGTTGCACTAAAAAATTCAAAATATGCGTTTAAGAAATAAGTTCCTTATTTCTACTTATTACTACGTATTTTTAACTATTACAAAGTTACGTACTTCTACTTATTGTTAAACAAGTAACTTGTTACTCAGAAAATGCAACTGTATATTAGGTAAGTTCAATAATAACACTACGGGCTCTAATGACCTCAATGTTGACGAGCCCTAAAGCCCCACAAAAAAATAAATAAATAATAATAATAATAATAACACTGAGCTCGTTCATTTGTTATAAGCAACAATTCAATAATAAAAATGTAAATAAAAAAGTATAATATCCTTCAAGTTTTGTCTTTCTCGGCAAGTGGTTTGTCGGGAGAGCGTTTTAAGTGTAAACTGTCAGACAAATTTTCACTAATCTACTAAGTATTTATATTAATTGTTGAAAACAATATTTGTTTAAGATATCTACTTTGTTTGCATGGTGTAATAGCGCATATAATAGTAAAATTGTGGATTTGAGGCAAAACCGTCTAAAATATCACTTCCCTATGTATCATTTCCCTCTATCCATTTGAATAGTACGAAATGTGCGTTTCNGACATTCTAGTTCTAAACGTGTCAGACAAAATATTTGAAACTATTCATTTTATGTGCGTGAGTGCTGGGAAGTAGGGAAACTGAAAGTTGTACGTACGAAAGAGAATTTTCAGGTCATCTTTGTATTATGTACAATATATACGAAATAAATCCTCTCTATAAAACTTGATTCTCTATAAAATATATATTCAAGTTTTACACAGAGGATTTATTTCGTATGTATTGTACATAATACAAAGATGACCTGAAAATTCTCTTTCGTACGTACAACTTTCAGTTTCCCTACTTCCCAGCACTCACGCACATAAAATGAATAGTTTCAAATATTTTGTCTGACACGTTTAGAACTAGAATGTCTATAGTACAACCATTCGTAATAACGAATTTCCAAGACAAATATCGTAAAAAATTGGAAATGAAAAATTATAGCATATAATGATTGTCATTATAGGTAGCCTCAGTAAAGGAAGAATTGATCAGAGGTGCCTAGCCACGAATTATGTTTTGCACGTTATGTTAATAGCTTGTAAAAAATAATTGAAAAAATCTGCTTTTGATGATTTTATGAGATGACATTTCATACGCGTGATTCATGGAAATACACGTTCTTTATACTTGAATTCCTTCGTTTGAAGAACTAGCCAAATATATGATTTTATTCAATATTATAATATATGAGTACATTTTCATAGAAGTACATAAAAGTATAAATACAAATGTTTCAAAGTAAAATCGTATTGATGGTAAAAGATGCTGAAGTAAACTTAGGAAAGAAAGTGCACGAGATAAGATACTGAAGTTATCCGAGGGTCTCAAGTTATCCGAAAGAACGCATACAGAATCCTTATTCAAGCACGGAACCTTTAACTTGTTTTACGAGGTGGATGCCTTTAAATGATCATCAGATTGAAAAATGGTGTACTAATGCTTTTGTAGAATTCCTTATTTCACCTTTATTGAAGCAGAGTCGTCTAGAATTTACAACAAAATAATTGATTTTATTTTTTCGAGCTCAGAAAATGTAATTTTTTTTTTGCCGAAGATGTGTTTACCGTTAAAGTCAGCATAGCGTAGAACTGTTCAATGCGCAGCTGGGATTTGAGACGATGGGGGATTTTCACTGATACTTTCGTATTCGGGACGAAAAGCAAGCTTCCTCAGCCTGCTATCAAATGGGTACCGGATCAAATCCTTCCTGGGATCAAAACTGCCGGTGGCCATATCATGTCCTCTTAGAGCCGTGTCCAAGAAATCGCCTTGCTCTATTCCCTGCGACTCCCATTTTAGATCCTGTAGCCGAAGTTACGCACCTGAAACGCTGGGGAAAATATTCAGAATATTGTGAGTGTGTTTCGTTGAACCCGGTTTTCATGGTTAATAATAACAACACAAAGTACTTCAGAGAAACTTACATAAAATCTTAGTCAACAAAACCAACTGTAATTGTCATGCAGAAATCCATTATTCTTAATACATGCAACATAATGAGAAATTTTCGACAATAATTATAGATAGGGACAGGTACTTGGAATATCATTCCCTCAGCTGACCAATATACCAGGAACACGCACGAGAGAAAATAATAATAACAAAACTAATCACAATAATATGATCCATTATTCCTCCTTAGGAACATAAGTTTTCTGTCTTTTTCTCCTTTTATCTTCCTTAGCAATGGTTCATTGGTTCGTAAGTCACTTCAACTGCGTCCCTCACTTTCATGTGACGCAGTTCTTCGCCATATAGTCCGGGGTCACTCTCTTCTTCGTTGACCTTGCGAATTCCTTTGCTTGGCTCTTTGTCATCCTTACGTAGTGTGTGGCCTATCCATCCAAATTTTCACTTCTTAATTTCTTTATTGATATTTATTAAATGATTAATATCCCTCAGTTGTTCGTTTGATATGATTTTAGGGCACCATATTTTCATTATATAAATGAAGCATTGATTTATGTAGGATTGTAATTTCCTTTGGATTTTTTGGGTTACAACCAAGTTCCATATACATATATAGCTACTGACTTTACACAAGCGTAGAATAGCATTATTTGATGTCCATATCCTCCCCATTTCACTAAAAACTCCCCTGGACTTATTTATTATGTCTTCCACATTTTTATAAGTTCTCTGACACTTTACTCCCAAGATATAAAATAATCTGCAGAGTGCATGATTTTTCATATCATGTTATGTATATTGTGTAGAGGTAGCGTTTTCGCTCCCAGAATACTATCTCTCCTTCCAAATTGCCTCATCCAAATGTTGGTAAGGCGGAAGAGCGAGCCTCCCTGACTCGACTCTCGCCATAATATATGAAATAAATTGAATAAATATAATGAAATAATATGAATGAAATATAAATATAATGAAATAATATGAATGAAATATAAATATAATGAAATAATATGAATGAAATATAAATATAATGAAATAATATGAATGAAATATAAATATAATGAAATAATATGAATGAAATATAAATATAATGAAATAATATGAATGAAATATAAATATAATGAAATAATATGAATGAAATATAAATATAATGAAATAATATGAATGAAATATAAATATAATGAAATAATATGAATGAAATATAAATATAATGAAATAATATGAATGAAATATAAATATAATGAAATAATATGAATGAAATATAAATATAATGAAATAATATGAATGAAATATAAATATAATGAAATAATATGAATGAAATATAAATATAATGAAATAATATGAATGAAATATAAATATAATGAAATAATATGAATGAAATATAAATATAATGAAATAATATGAATGAAATATAAATATAATGAAATAATATGAATGAAATATAAATATAATGAAATAATATGAATGAAATATAAATATAATGAAATAATATGAATGAAATATAAATATAATGAAATAATATGAATGAAATATAAATATAATGAAATAATATGAATGAAATATAAATATAATGAAATAATATGAATGAAATATAAATATAATGAAATAATATGAATGAAATATAAATATAATGAAATAATATGAATGAAATATAAATATAATGAAATAAGAATGAAGTGTAAACATAATGAAAAAGTATATTTTCTGTGGATAGAATAGTCCCGCTAAAAAATTGTGTAATGGCTTTAATTGTTTAATAACAACTTTATGTAGAACCTATAGTTATTTATTACGCTTTCACAACTAACTTTTCCAAGAAAGAGAAAGGCAAAATAGGTATTTTCGGTTGGGTGTGTTCGAAACCTGTGACCATTCATGCGTTCATCGCTTTCATGTTTTCCTCTGCTTTCATTTCTCTCGATATCTTAATTACTTTTCGTTATTATTATTATGTTACGTCATGCTGTTATCGTTTTTGTCAAGGGAATGAAGTATCAAGTTTAGAATCGTTCAGTAATTTTTGAGAAAAATTTGAGTGGGTTTCTCAGTCATGTACGAGTTATATTGTAGTCGAGGTTATTCAGTGTATATGTCGAATTCTGTGGGCGTATTTTCGCATCTACATGACTAGTAGAACTACCAAGGTCAACTGCTTTGAAACAAGGTGAATTTGGTATTCTGCCAGCATTTTCAGTTATTTTCAACAAAGCTCATTTATAATAATCAACGTAAGAATAATGATGTTATATTTAAAACAATAATTAATTGCAATTTAGTGTTCGTTGAGAGATAAAAGATACATACAACTTTTTTCTGTTTAGGTCATACAAAAAAATGAGAAACAGTGAATGCTATACGACTTAGTACACCAGCAAACATATTTTAAGCAAATCCTTTGAATCTTGTTCCTGTAACTGTTGAAGGAGTCTGTCTGAAGGACGATTAAATGCTTTCATCAGCAAAATCTCGACACGCGTCGATTCCCTTCAATGGAAACGCAGTTGATGAGCAAGAGTTGCCGTAAAGATCCCATAAAGAGATCAAGTCTTTGAGCCATTTTTACCCATGACAAATTTCGGAAGCGTGAAGTTGTCTGAGAGGATGTATCGGAATGGATATTACATACGTTCAGTTGAAGATTTCACTAGATTCTTCCACATACTACAGCTTTTAATTAAAGTTTTAGCACCTCGTACTCTGGTGGTGTCCTTTTTAAGGCCACCAGTTCATATGCAAAACAGAATGATTTCTTTTGTCCTTTCTACGCGTTCAAATATTAATATTAATATCCCGTTGATGGGTGACAGGGTAGATCTTAAAACAGGAAAACTTTCGCTGTCGAGCTCATGAAGCAAAGAAATTTAAAATAATACAACATAATTCATTACTTCTCTATTGAAAATTACAATTTAACTTAACATTTCCTTCACTGTTTATGTAATTTTTAAGGAACATTTCTCATGAATTAGATACAATTCAATACAATACCTATATTGATTTTGCAGAAATTTTATCCTCAGTAAGAACAATATTCCAGTATTTTACGATGATCTTAATCATTATTAATCGCATTTCCTCATATACAACATTAAAATTACTTCATTGTATTTTCAAACAGAACTTCACGAACTACATGCTATTAACTGTTTCTCCCTCTTTTGAGCCGTTTATAGAACTTAATGAAGAAGAAATGTATGTCAATGATCGAATAGTATTTTCTAGATTTAAAGAGTTTTTTATGATTAGTACTGCGGAAAACCCGTTTTCATAATATCAAAATGTCAACGAGTGTCGTGTCCGTCACATATTTGCGCTCGATAACGCGAGAGGACACACGTTGGCCACAAAGCAATGTAAACATGAATTGCAAATTCAAGTTTTCACACGAATTTTAATAGCAGGACACTGTAAAAGAGCTCTATTCACAATTAATCACATTCATGTCTCTTGGTCGTTAACAATTTCTGCAAAAAATCTTTTCGGTGTCTCAAATGAGTTTCAACGAAGGAAAAAAAATTGAGATCGAATGCATATATTACAAACAATATATACTAGTGGATTCGTGGGAAGATATCGTAATCATACGAACATGAAAGTACCAATCAGTGTGTCGTGTATCTAGCGCCATCTTGGAGTCAGTTTATGGACACAAACATTTCTAATTAATTTGTATTTTAAAACATTCAAGTAAAATAAATAGTACATCATTGAAATGTAAAAATAACGATTCCGTCTGTTCCCTGTATGGGGTGTGTCACAGGTTAACTGCACTGAAAAAAACACCTAAGCTGGGGTATTGGCTGCCAGCCGGACGGACAATACAAGTGCTCGCACAGCTAACATCCGTCTGCTATCACAGCGTAGAGCATTAGCTCTCACAGTTGAAGATGTTTCCAACAAGTAAACATGTAATATCGATTCGACGTGAGTCGATGTCGACTATCTGCATGCTTTCTTCTCAACTTTCTTGACGATATTCATTTTTATTACAACTCTATGGTCTTACCTTGTTTCATCACAGGCGTACAGCAAACATTCTTTTTTTTCGACTTTCGTCTTCAGGTATCCGACAGCGCTAGTATTCGATCCAGGGTCTTTTTCTTCTGAAGGCGCGAACGCTAGCATTGAGCTATTGCAGTATAATGTTTTTTTATTCTTGTGTTACGGTATCTAAGAGTTGACACCATAGTATTGATACCATGAATAGTAAATACGTAAAATAGTTTTCATCTCTAAAATCTTGAAAAATATATCTTTAAATACCAAGAAAATAGTTTTTATGTATCCAAACGTTTTTTTTTTTTGTAATATGCTTGAAATTTACTCTTATTAGATTAATACATTTGAAAATATTATTTAAAATAATAATTACGTATTCGCCAACATTAACTTTCAGAAATTCAAAATATCATCAGTGTACGACTGGTCGACGTCAAGAAAACACTGTAAATATTCGTCGTCTAGACTTCAAATTTTGGGTTACGCAACGTAGGGATGGCGTCGTTTAGTCGTTGTAATGAATCATTTTGTTCAAGTAAACAACTATTCCTAGTTGCGAAAGCCTTGGTCGACTTGACTCCGTAAAACAATTGCTGAGGCTGCGCCGCCTCAGTCATGAGTCAACGAACAGAATGCATGGAAGGCAACGCAGCCGAGTGTCTTTTAGCTGCAACTACGAACGAGATCGGCGGCGAGGAACAAACAACAGTTCTTGTAGCTATGTCGGATTTTTGAGCGGAGCTGAGCTGTAGCGCGCAAAACATTTAAGCTATAGCTGTTGATGTAACTTTCTTCTTCCCAGACAAAACAGCGTTAGCTTCCGCAGTGATAGAAAACTGGCCTCGTTCAGACGAAAACTGTTTTAGGGCAGCTACAGCATAAGCTGTGGCAGCTAATGGTACTGTCTGTCCCCTAGACAGACAACGCGTGAGCTATCACAGCTAACTTTAGGCTGAGCTACCTAACTTATTCTTTTCCGTGAGGAACAGGTCAGATAGATGTTGTCTACAGACTTTGCGAAACAAGGCGAGTGTTGTGGTTGTTCGCCTGCGACAATAGCACGGGGTCCCGGGTTCGAGTCCCGATCTATTGCAATTTTCTCCTGACTGCAGACGATGCAAGTTATTATTTGTTTGCGTATCTTAATTAACAAGTTTGTTAATGGGAGGGTCCTTGATCCGAAACTACTGGTTTATTGCTTTCCATTCCTTGAATCCCACAACTTTAGAAATTAGAGGAGCAACATTTTATTCACATTTACAACCAGGTATATCTCACTGGGTTTTCTTTCATGTATCACTTAACTTTCACTACACCGAAAAAACCCTTTAAAATGGCATCATTTTTATTACGACTATAAACCGTTACCTTTTACATGGAATTGTTAGCCATATTATATTCTGTGTCTCAGAGAGTGCTGTTCTATCACTGGCGTCAATCGATCAACGGCTGTATATGAAGACTTCGTCGCCTATTCTCTCTGTCGAACAATGAAAATGATTAATCCAGTTCATTACACTCTTTATGTACCGGGAACTGTAGAACAAATTGACCTTTTGGATGGAGAAAAGCGAGAATGGGTAGAAATTTGATCACTTTCGTAATTGTATGACACCTGGAATTAGTGCTGTTCGTCCCAGCAATCATAGACATATGATATTTGTTTTTTATCTCTATATTCACAGAATTTACCGTCATAGATTCAGAGCTAAATGCACCCATCCAAGAGCAATTTCAACTGTATTTCGAATGGCATGAAATTTAGCTGCAAATTCAATTCCATGTTGCTCATAATTGATTTGCGACGTAAAAACATTTCCCTGTTTGTGATAGAACAATGAGATAACTTAACAGTATCGATTATGACTCAGAGGTTTGATTCAGCCTAAGTGATCGTATTCTGTATTCAGCCCTCGTGGGACAGCTCTGATTCGGGGACAATGATATTGCATTTGAGATAAGTCACAAATGAGTACGGTATTGTGGAAATGGTGCAATTACTCTAGTATTAGAGGCACATCAACTCTACCATTAAAGCAAGGAGTTTCCATTTGGTCACAAGTTGTTATATGCAATAAGTTATATTCTGTTTGTATATTCCTCTCATGAAGAATGTAGGAATAAAATATTCAAACCTCTTCGATTTCAGAATTATACGGAATACAACTAAAAGAGGGAATGGTAAGGTGGACAATGAATGTTATGCTAAAATTCTAAAGTAAAATGGGAGTGGTAATTGTACCTTTGTATGTATGATCATCTCCCTTTCTCTCTCTTGCATATTTGTATTTTTTTCTGCTTGGAAACAAACGCTGAAAACAGAATGGTTGCATTAGAAAAATCAATAAAACTATAAATATATCTGCAGCTAAAAGGACATCAATCATTTGACCACGTCCAATGCTTAGCCCCATATCATGACTTAACATAGTGAACTATCGATAACTTTAACAATAACTTTATCGTTTGGGAGACATTTGATGTGTTCGCTTTTTCTGACTCATTCCGTAAATAACATAATTTTTGTGTGTTTCATCCGCATACCGAAAAGAAGAATGGGCCAGTAGCTTCAAAATTAGGCAGTCGTGTTCTACAGGAGGGGTCTGAGAATAACACATGTTGAACTCGTATTTTCATAACTTCGCATTCCATCAACTGCAGAATTCAAAATAACGGAATTGTTGTATTTCATCCGCCACAGTTGAGTCACTGACCTCTTGTTTGGACCATCTTCTAGTTTCAATGACCCCCACAACGGCACTTAGATCAGTTGTTTACATTTATCCCTTATTTACAATTACCTTGCCTGACACTACTCAGTGACTTTGTGCTCTTTGGAAAATGAACAACCAAAAGATGAAAAACGTGTTTCATGTTCCCCGTTTCAAAAACGAATCCATATTTATATGACATCAATGTTGTTTATCTAAGATTATAATGTTTTATTTGGATGATACCCTCTTTTTACAATGTTCTCTATAGAATGAGGCGTAATTACAAGAGTTTGAGTTGTCTTGAACCATGATGGTTATGGACAACATGAGATGTCCAGATATCTATGAACAACATAAGATTGTACTATATCACTGATTCCTGTGTTAGCTGTACCTCTAATCCGACTGGCAACCATACCTCTACCTTTGAACTTTTCATGGGACCAGACTTTAGCAAATTCGTTTTTGTATATGGAAACGTGTATATTACGTATTCAGTGTTGTTTGTTTAGAATTCAGAATGTTTTGTACCATAATTCCACCGAAAGAATAACATTATTTTCTGCTCTTCTCTTGAGTTGAGCATGTGTCAAGTTTTTCATCCTCCCAGAAAAAAAAGACTTCACATCGATAAAAAGTGTACGAAAGGGTCCCCAAAGCCGAGGAACCTTAGAACAAATGTTACATGAGCATTTTTCTTTGTGTATCGGACCCCTCTCTCCGAGCTTCTCGCTCAGCTTGTTATAACCTTTCACACACACCCCGTCTAAACTTTTCCCATTGTTTCCTCGTGTAGCTACACTGCCTCCGGGAGTTCGAAGCAACATTTTTCTATCGGAGCCCTCGTCGGTGGCTGCCGCCTCTCTGCCTCTCCACCACGTCTCCCTGACCACCGTTTTCTTTCCTCTGCTTCTCGTCCCACACTCGCTCTCCTTATAAACTAATCTATTCCAGTTTTTCCGTGTCCTGAACGTCTTTTCTCGTTCTGGTAGGATGCAGACTCCGCATTCGTTTTATTGGCGTGTTTGTTATTGAACAGCTTACTCCTTTGTCACAATTTAGCCACCGTGTGTTTATTCTCAGGATGTGCCAAATATCCCTTTTCATGGAGTTTCACTCTTTGTTTTTTTAAATGATCGTGCATCCTCGAGGAATGTCCAGAAAGAAAATGTAGGTTCATAAATGTCAGTGTATGAATGTATGCATGTACGTTTATGCATTTTACTTTCAATTGGTTCAGATTAATCCAATTCTCTTCTGATGAAACATGCATTTCCCAACCCACTGAATTGTCTCTGTTTACAGCTTCTTGCTAATGAACAAATATAATTCGGTCTCGAATGAATCATGCCCGAAAAATTGAATAAATAAAAGGATCAGTTTGCATTTCACATATATTATGTACTCCAACAGATTTGCCTCTTTCTTTTAAAAGTTGATCACTAGGAGTGAGTGCTTCTCACCCCAATGCTTAAAGTTCAATGTCAGAATTACGTTGTCGGTTTAGAATAACCTAGATGTCGAAAGGACAACTTGATGATGTTGCTTATTGAAGGAAGAGACCCTCCAAAAATTAATTTGCTTTAGTTAAGGTGAGTGACTACAATGACCTATTGCCCAAGCTCCTTTTTAGAAGCAGTTTATTAGTGCTGTTCTGCTCTTACGTTTGTTTCTTGTGTCATATGTAACATTTTATATCCAATGATTCAAATTGGATGACCTATGGTGTTATTATCAAAACGCAAACTAATTAACTCATCGGTAAAAGGCTGGGTATAATGATGTCGTTAAAAATGATAAAATCGTCCATCCTCACATGAAAAGTTGAAACAATATTTATTCCTCAGATACCTCTTATTCCAATAGATCAGCTTTGTGAATGAAGATGCCTATAGAAAATATATTTCAACTACCAGTGCGACTTGAGTTTTCAATCACAATCAACAAGTTACACGGATAGTCTGTTCAGCACCACTGCATTTAAATATGAAATTATCTAATTTTTTAGGAGGGCAACTCAGTTGCATGTTCAAAATTGATCTCCAAAGTAAATTGTTTATTTTTATATTTGGAGGAGAAAGAGGGGTTTTGGTGCAATGAATATAATAATAATAATGGTAATAATAATAATTTTCTTTCCAGCATCACATTTACAAAAGAAGATACAGTTTAAACTTCTAGGAATACTGACCAATGTATGTCAGTTACACGAATAAAATATAAATATATGGCAAAAAAATCCTTAGCAAACCTGAAATTTTTTTCAGTGAATATATGTCTCTGAATAATGGATTTCGAATACATTGAATCAATGTTCAACAGTTAGTAAATGAGTTCAATTCTGATTTTCAAATAATCTTACGGAGTAACGTGAGTCACTTAGTCTCATGTAAAGTATTTGGTTCCGCAACGTGTGTGATTGTCCTTCCTTTCCAATTCTCTCCATCTCCCTCCTTCTCTTCCAGTTTATCAAAGCTCCTTCTCTTTCGGTATGGCGCTTAAATCTTTTTTTTTATTGTTTCCCGCATTACTACCTACTCTTTCGCCGCATTTTCTTCTTCCTGTTTCCTTTTGCTTTGTGTTTCTCATATCGTTTCATTCTGATTCGCTTTGATTCTCGTGCATGTTTTGCAGGACAATACCCTAGTACGTTCTCAGTTTGGAGAAATGTTTGTGGAGTGCTGTTTTAAAAGAGTCATATAACGCATGTACAATACGACAGGAATACGAGAGAAAATGTGAAATTTGAAAAGAAATCGTAATGGCGATACTTACCATATAATAAAACGACAAGCTACGCACTTTCAGGTACCAAATTTGAGTTTTAATAGACGCAAGGTAGTACTAGCGTAGATAGAATTAAATCACTAAAGTATCTCAAATAGGCTTAAATAATCCGAGTAACATGTACATATTGTGATTTCAACTTGAAAAACATACCCCACCCACCGTTTAAATGAAATAATTGCAAATATAATTGTTGGTGTAATACAATGCGTCTTACGGAGGAAACAATTATTTTCAAATAAAGACCAACTTGTAAATAACGAAAGTGATGGAAGTTTACTTTAATTTGTAGTAACTTTTTCGAAGTATTTTTACATCACTTTCATCAACAGGTCGCTGGATATCTGTGAAAACTACTTCACTTTTTCCGAAGTAAGATGCATAAGTCACGAAATCGTAGCTCTCTGCGCCATGTTTTTACACGCTCTTGTGCATTTCGGACGAGTCAAGCGAATTTCTGAATATTGTTTGTTGTATATTATTAACTGATTGATACAAATTAAATCATGTGTTTTAGTTATTATTCATATTGTTATGTTTTAAAACATTTAGTATAGTAATAAAGAAAATAATTATACATTTCCGTGATTTGACTAACTTGGAGTGCTGATCCCACCGTAAACCATAATATTGTTTCACCATATTTTCCCTCGATACAAATGTGAGCTCAGTCAGAATTTCATTTATAATCTGTAATACTCCACCACGTTTAAAATAGGAAATGATCCCGAGAGTGTCATAAGAAAGCATTGGTTAGCGAAAAACAATGGGACATTGTTGTCGATACCTGGGAGATACAGACGCTAGGAGCCTGGCGAATCCCCGAAGAGCGTTTGTGGGCGAAACCCACCCGTGAGCTTGCCACACCCCAAATGCGGTTAAAACCCCAGCGAGAAAAGCGAATAGATAAAGTGAAATGAAAAATTTAGCATGTAATATTATCAATAAAATCAAATTTGGTAAATAGATTTTTCCAACTAAAATAAATGTGTTGTACTGTTTAATTTTATTTTATTGATGTCGAAAAATTGGCTTGCTTGTGGAAGATTTAAAGATTTCAAATTGAAGAAGTTCTTAATACGAAATAGCATTCGGGTCTCGAGTATTGGGCTCTAGTAGTTTCATTAAAACCTCTTAATTGAGATTAGTGTTCATAATCTTTCGGGTATTCCATATCTATGTGGCAGGTATCTCTGGCTCTATTCTGCTCAGTTGTTAGAAAATATACAATTTAATTCCATCTTTTCAGGCAATTACATCATTGTTCTAAGAAGTTTGCATCCTACGCACCATGTATGACGTGATTCACATAACACTATTCGGATCGCCTGGACAATCAATCGCAACATGTAACGCATTCAAATTTGGGAGAGGGGTTTTGTTTCACATGAGATGGTAAATAAAAATAGGAAACAAATCAGATAAGAAATAGTCGATAGATGTCTCACTCTACTACAGAAAAAGTTTGTGAAAAGCATTCTAAACCTTTCCGTAGAATGTCCGTCATTACTAGAGTTACGAACCATTGGTAGTGTCGTGCAAGAGACGTTCACTATCATTTTTTGACATGCTTGCAAATGGGCCAAAATTGGCCGTAGAACATCTTATGAACTGCTGAGCTCCGTTTTACATTCATTGTCTGACAATTATAAAAAATCCACTTGTCTTTCATGCGAATGCCACGCAAATTTTCTTTCATGCCGTGCATCAACGCATCTCTCGGCCATTTTGTAGCTAATTTTGTTAGCTAATTATAACCTTGAGCATGCGTCTAGAGATTATCTTTAAAGGGCGTCCCTAACAGAAAGACTTTCGTTTGAATCGTCCTGTACAAACCAAAATCTACTACTTTAAGGCATAGCAAACAATAATACACATTGAGGTTTTTTAAAGAAGAAGCCTTAAAAATAAAACGTCCCTTTATGCCTCCATTTCAGGGAAAAAGTGATATTAGAAGTAGTAGAATTGATAACTGTTTGAATGAAACCAACACATATTTTTTGCGAGGATATGTAGACAGGAATTTCTTCAGCGGAATACGACTCTTGAAAAACACTTACCGGTCTCCTGAGGCGCCTATACTAGGGTTTATGGAAGCGGACACGAAGTGATGCGGTTCCGGAAACTGAAACTGTGAGGGAATGCAGGAGGTGGGCGTCGGTGAAAGAGATCAAAAGGGAACTACATTTTCTATAACCTGAGGGAAATGTCTTTGTCAAGTTGCCGACGACGGCGGAAGTTGAAGAGCTACGGATTCTCCGCTCCACTAATTCGGAGTTCCTTTCCTCATGGATGGAAGAAGATTCGCATGTTTACTATATAACATGTAAAACGTAGTTTTCAGAAAAGTACTAAATATATTAACGAATAATTCATTCCGCTTTTCCTTATAATAATATTATTGTAAAACCACTGATCTCTTACCAAATATGATAGAAAATCTTTAATTGTTTTTAACAACCCATTTTATATAATTCGTTCTATATAATTCCCTGCCCAAGAATATAAAAGATATTATGAAATTGAATCTGTTCAAATCCGCGGTTAAAAACTACCTCCTGCACCAGTGCTTCTACAATGTAAAAGAATTTATTGATTTTAACAAAAGTTAAATTCGTCTTGTACTTTATCACGCCATTGCTGTAGTACTTTTTAAACAACTTATAACAATTTCAAAAACTATTTTCTTGCATGATTGTGTTGTCTTATGGCTCATATTAATTTAGTTTTATGTGTACTCAACTTTGGCACGGTTGTGTACATAAATTCTGTAGCCCCATCCTGGCCCGGGTTTTTCTCCGTTTTTCCTTCGGGTAGAGGCGGATTTATCATACAGGTTCTCTAGGCTTTGTCTAGGGGCGTGTTTATTGTAACAATAAATCGTGAATTTAGTGTTATTTCAATTCTTATGATTTTTAAACACTATACTCAGAATAATCTATAGTTCGATAATAACTTGTACATGTAATTTTTTGCTTAAAATTACAAACATATTGACATTCTATTAGTATTATAACTCGCAGCTAACTTTTTATCTTATCTAGGAATTTTTGCTGAATTTTTTGAATCCGCCTCTGCCTTAGGGCCCTTGATCGGAATTGATGGGATGGTCCCTTGCTTGCTTCCGGAGAGTAAATTAGTTTCTTTTTCCCTCCACGTGGTCATACGCAGTTTGTACTGTTTTTTGACAATAATTTTATTATTATTATTATTATGTGCCTTGGAAATTGCCATAATTAGAATCACGATATCTGTTTTCTAAAGGAAATACGATACTAAATGAAACGACTCACGCAGAACTGAAGAAAAGTACGAGCTGATGATTACTACTTTTCAGAAAAAATACTATTTCTTGGTAGGCACATAAAGGTATTATCACGAATACGTCAAGTCTAGAAAAATCTTATTAAATACGAATCACATATTACTAAAAATTGTCTGATTCTAAACATTGTATTAAAACTTGTTTTTCTATAAATGTTGGGTTGGAGAATGATAATTAAATGGGAACTCAAACATTTTGCTTTTACCCTACTATCTGTGGCTATTGACATCACTAAATTTACGATCACAACGAAGCTGCTGTGACTTTACACGTCGTATATTTGTCGACGTCGGTGATAGTCCATGAATAGGTGATTGTGATATTAGATGAAGAAAAACCTTGAGGATACAAAAGACCAGAAAAAATTGAGTAGTTACTTCATTGGGCAACTCCTGTCACTTCCACAATAACACTCCTATATTTTCTTTCAATTCAGAAGCATCTTCATGAAATGCAATGTTATGGTTTTTAAATGAATGTATAAAAAATTCATATTTGATATTTCTTGAATAAATATTTGGCAAAATACTTGAAAATGTAAGTGGCCTTGAACATAATGTAGTACATCCAAAGTGGTTTTATTTAAATTTTTCGAATGAAATCCAGAACTATTTAAGAATAGATATCCTTAAATGCAAATCGGACGATGAAGTCACATTTTCTGCGGCAAAGTAGAGTCCTTAATTCAAGAGGGAACCACCAGCCATTTCTATTACTTCAGAACGCGTTATTTCTTGTAACATATATATTTACTAACCACAAATTCTCGCAGTTCCTTTCGCCAGCTGTTACTCGATTCTCACCCCTTATTGATGGAGCAGGGAGAAAGGGACGGAGGTATGAAACATTCATGTACCCAACTACAGCTGATTGACACCACTATGAGAAAACTGAGCGTCGTATTTTTCTGAAATATGTGAAATTCCGCATTACATTTCCGCCCTTGACGGTTCTCTCTTGTAAGGTCTCTACGGCTAAGTGGCTGTGAATCAACTAGTACAGCGGAGGAAATGCGGCGTACGCGGCGAAACCGCCTCACATGTATCTTATCGGGCGCACACCATCACCCGCCAGCGATGCTACTGAAAACGTACATTATCGAACGGCTGGAGGTAAATATTTTTACGCTTACAAAGTGCGCGATGGGGAGGTTGCGAATGCATCTGGGGTGGGGTGGGTTCGGAGGAAGACGGAAGATGAGAGGAGGAGGAAGGAAGAAATATCGCTCCCATGGTGCATAACAATCGCGCCGCTCGCTGCGGAAGAGGCGGGTTGCCCGCGCTGGAGGAGACGTTTGTTGGCGGGGAACGCGGTGCAGTCTGAGACAAAGGAGGGTTGCTATATAAGTGGAGATGGTTGTGAAGTATGAGAATGTATTGTAAAGTAAAGTATGAGGACATAATGTAAAGTATGAGAATGTAACGCGTTTGAAGAGGAAAGAGGAAATTTTGGTTCGGACAAGGGGAACAGGAAGCTTGGTGGTGGCGGGAAAAGTGGTGAAAATTAATAGGAATGGGGATGTATACCTAGTAAGGGAACATGGTAAAATATGAGCATGTAGATGCTGCAGAAAGGAATGGGTAACAGTTGCTTAGGCGAGAACGAGTAGGGGAATTTGAAATAGCATGCGCTATATTGTTTGGAATTTTGGTGAACTGACGTTTCATATATTTCGACGATTATAAAACTTGGATGTGTGAGATAGTGCGAAATATTATTTAGAGTTGGTAAAGACAATGGTAAGTGCATAGTGTGTCAGAAAAGAATCCAGATCTGGACACTAGATGCAGTGAAGAAGGAAGAGCGGAAAGAAGCCATCACTGAATTAAGAAAGCGATTGAAATAAGCTTTGATACTTCTAATTTGAAACTTCACGTCGGTAGATGTCGATGAGATAGAATTAAACACATGGCACCAATTTTGGTTCGCGAATGCTTTGAAGTAAATGTCAAACCAAATTAAAGTTTTTACTTATAAGCACACAGCTTCTCAGTGACACCGATATGTTATTAGTGCTTTCTGTAAAGTAAATTCCTTTTTTATATTTTATATTTAAAACTGTAGCTACGTACTGAAAGTGGCAGGGATATTTATTGAAACCTATTGCTGAACTATTATGTTTTAAACTAGAATATAATTTTTCAAGTACAGCATAATTTTATTCCGACAGATGGCCTTCCTTGTACATGCCAGGGACATATGTAAGTCTTTATCCACGATCATTCTATTCAAGCAAACATATCATTTGCATTGTTTTAAATTTCTTGAAGTACAAAGGTATTTACTTTCGGATCTCTCAGAGCATACCCATTAATTCGAATAAATTACGTGGTGACACGTTGGCGGGTGAATTCGTCATTCACGCTATTTGTTCTCTCCAATATTCAAAGTTTCAACTAGAGATATTCTTGCACCGCAACTCACCCCGATAATTACTGGTTTAGCGTTTATATTAATCAAAAATCCATTCAACACATTTCCTCCAATAAAAATTCCCTCAGCTGATGATCACGAGCTGGAAATTCAACAAGAGCGAACTAATGATCATTTCCGTAATTGATGCAATGAATAACACACTCCTCATTACCGAGGAATTCCTTCGCTTTTTTTAATACTTTTTTTGCACACTCTACTCGACGAGATCGTTTGAAAAGTATCTCATTTCTGCTGGCTGGATGTTTGCACACCTGCCTCACGTGGCCTTCGCGCTCATCCAAGCGATCCTGGAGTTGTAATGCACTTGTTACTTCGAAACCGTACTTCCATTCTCGGCTCTGTTGATGGCCTCTCGGATGAAGTAACTCCTCTATCTGAAATGGCGACCTCTTCCTCCAGTTACTGACAGGTGCACGGGTTGTTTTATTGACGATGATGAGTAAGAAGTGGTTGTGGCTGCCAGATAAGAGGGTTAAAGGAGTACTGGTGGATTGTTCAGTTTAATGGTGAGCAGTCATGTTTGGGGGGGGGGGGAATTCAACTGGGCGTGAAGTCCCTTTCCAAATATTGAATTAAAGAAAATATAAATAATAGATATATAAGAAGAACTTGTCGAGTGAGAAGTAACACTGAGCTCATATTCAAAATTAAATGTTTCATTCTATGTATGTATTTTATTTATATATGAGGTTGAATCGATTTTCTCTTTGTTTTTGTTGTTGTAGTATTTGTGATTGAGAAACGTAGCGTGCTCTGATAGGTGGGTGGTAGGGTCAGTTGCCAGTTAGCTGGGTTTACCAACAACTTGACCAACGTGGAGGTATTAGTGGGAGTAGTTAGTAACAGTAAGAGTTCATGATACTAAGAGTAGTAGGATGTGGACAGAAGAAGGAGTGTTCGCATTTCAATTGTCACAGTTCTCTGAACTGGGACATTGAAGTGAAAAGCTTCGATTTTTTTCTGACCTCGCCAGGAATTGAANTATATATATATATATATATATATATATATATATATATATATATATATATATATATATATATATATATCTGAGTATCGTATGAAAAATGAATTGAAATTATTATTCGAGTCTCTGATTAAGGGTCAGGTATGAGGCGTGTGAATGAATGAAGCGAGGGTGATATTTAGAGACATTTATACTGGGAATTAAACTGGGGGGCTCCAGAAAATGTTTTAAGCGGGGCCATTCCAAAATAACTTTCGGTTACAAAATACATGTTATGTAAATTATATAAAAAAATAGTGAAACATACTCATGGTTCGAATATCTCTTTATAGTTAATGATTCATGATAAGTAAAGAACATATATATATACAATTAATAGTGAATTAAATGGGACTAAAAGAAACACATTACAACCTCCTCTAGTATTGTGTAAAATTTCTTCCTTTTTCTGGACGATTACAATCTAATAGTTCGTTGAAAAAAATGTTTTAGTGTCCTTCATCCATTTCAGAGAGACGTAACGTAGATACATTTGGAGTAATCTTTTGGTAAATGTTTGCATTAATTGGTCAATCTCTGCATCTATTAAATGTGATAAGAAATTTGTAGAACATGTTCATTCGTGAAAATAAAATAAAACACCTGGACCTGAAGACTTGAGGGAAAAAGAAGTTTCCTTTTTTCGAGAAGGGCCATAACCCCCAAACCCTTGAACCGACACTGGGAATTACGACGGTTGATCTGTGGGAGCGACTGAACCCTGTGAGGGTGGTTTTTGGAAATTGGACGAAACGAGTGACTCCGAGGGCAGCGATGCTGAAGAGTGACGCAGGGAAGGTGAAGCGGCGGGGAACACAGGAATGTTCCTCCGCATGGAGCAACCGGTTCGCCAGGAACGGCGCCGCCGCTCCCGCCACCACCTCCATCGCCGCCAGCGGAGGCAGCGCTGAACGTGGTCAGGGCCACGTGGTGGCGGAGGCGCAGGTGAGGACTGCGATTGTAACTGCAGACCCGACACACACTCAGTTGCGGTGATGGCGATGGAGGGACGGTGAAACAGGTGACGAAGAAACGGGGAGGGCGACGGTGGAGGCGGTTGAATACCGGTGACTCTGCGGCTTTCCCTTTCAACCTCGCGGTTGGATGCCCCGAGTTGCCGAACGGTGACCCGCGCTGGCTATGCGAGACTCCCCTGCTTGTCGATTACCCATCCATTCCATTCGCATCCCATCGGTATGGCGGCCAGACTCTCCTACTTTTCGTAAAGTTCTCCGTTCAATTTTTCTCACCTTCCGACGATTCTACTCGATTAATTAATTATTCCCTTAATCACTGTCAATTTTTGTTCTAGATTCTCGTATCTGCGTTCTTTATCAATTCTAAATTTTATTCCAATAGTTTTCGTATGGTAGAGAGCATCTTCAATTATAATTTAGTCTGTCAAATTATTTCGAAGTCAATTAATAAATTACTGAATTCTTACTGAAATTCTTAATAGAAATATGCCCGAGAAAAAGTTTTATTTTTGCTATTAAAATAAAGATCAGTAAAAGCTACTATTTGATTCGAGTAGTGTGTTTTGAAATGAAGATTTGAAGTGAAATTCATATAAATTTCGGTAGATGAAAAATCCGTTTCCCGAAACGCGTGAAGTAGGAGCGTATACAATTTAATTATTAACGCGTAAACTTAGTAAAGAAATCAGTACCATAAAAAATGAGGAAAGATTCTCGCCAAATTTCCGATTTTTCATCACTCCGTAGTAAAACTTGGCAGGCTTGCGTCATCCAGTTAGAGTTAGATAACCTTTTCTCTGAACCAATCACTTCAGATATGAGAAAATTTAATATTCTTGTACCCATCGACAATTTTTTTCCTTATACATTAAATATTGTGTCATCATTAGTTATGTCCATCAGTGAATTTCTGTTCAATTCTATTCTCAGAGAATTCACTACATCGTCACCGGTCGTTGCTCTTCGCCACGGGCGGAACCAGCTGTGTGATGTCCTCGAACTCTGCATACCAAGAGCACTGAATCGCATACCTTTAAAGGCGCCCATGTATGATCAGATTTATTCGTCAAACTTGAAGGATAAGGGACAATCCCCTTTTACAGCTCATACAAGTAAAATTACGCGAGAGACCGTTGCCATTACAAAGGTTTGGCGAATGAAACACGGAAATTTCTAGGTTGGTAAAATGGGAGGGAAAATTGTTCATTCCTCTTTAGCTTTCATTCTTCGTTCTCACTTTGAATTATAAGAATGGATAAACCTGAGACATGGATGCAAAAGTTAGTCGAATAGTTTTATAAGATTTAAGAAAGAATAAATCAATAATTTTAAGAAAAATAATGCTTTCATTTGTGGATTTAATCTTAATAGAACGTATTTGTGTTTCAAATTCTAATAGGCTGTATTTCTGGGCAAACAATTGAAAATAAAATCTTTCAAAATTTCTCTATTTTCCAATCATTTTCTCAGAAAGACACGACGGCATTCGTTCCAACTCAAATTTTGGTACCATTATAATAAAAACTAACTCCGTTCTTTTAATATTTTTTTATTTTAAAATTGTATATTTTGACTTACGCAAAGAAACCGAATTTACCATTAAAACATGATTTTTCAAAAATCTTCGTAAATGAATCCATTTTACCTTTTGTTGAAATAGTGTGACACATTCTCCCGATCTCTTCCAATGGATAGCCTATTTGAAATGATTTCATTAATTCCCATTCTCAAGGTAAGAAACATTCTAGAATAAAACTCCTAACTCCGCAATCGTCAAAATAACATTCATCATGTTACTACGTCAACAATCAACAGCCTTATACGTTCCAAATATCTCGTGCGAATACGAGAAAAATCTCTCGCCTTACGGTGATCTAAAGATCAATGACTTTCATGGTGCTTGCATCGCGAAAAAATTGTCGTGTCGAATCACGCATCCAGAAAACTGTCACTTAGCCCTTGACTGGCCCTCCCTCTAAAACATTTTTTCTTTTTTTTTTGTGGGCGGAAGTGGATAATTCTTGCGAGCATTCGTTCCACTTCCGGAGCTGGACCATGGCAATGGACGCCGCCGGGGAGTTGGAGGCAATGTCGGGGACCGGTCCGACGGCCTCCTGTCGACCAGCGTCCATCGGCCTGTGGGCAGCACCCGAAGCGTCACGGGGGAGAGCTGGAACGGGGGAGGCTAGCCATTTGCTAGGCGACATGCAACAAAAACAGCTGAAAAACAAAAGACTGAGATATTATTAGGAATCCTTTAGTTTTTGCTCAAAAGGATTCCATCCAGGGAAAGTGTTTGCTTGAGGCAACGGAGATGTTCCTGAACTAGAAGGTCATCTCATGTTAGAAGGATATCCTGCACGCACTGAGTAACATGTTTATAAAGCTCCTCTCTCTCTTTGGAAAAATGTTGAAAATTTCCGAGATTTTGTATGACTCTTTACTATCCTTTTGTATCTGAATGAACTGTAATTAATCAAATTCACTTACCTTTTTCAGTACTTTCTTCTGTTTTCTCATATAAACTTCTTATAAAGTTGTACGTCGATTTATCAGATATATTGGTTTTCATTTTTAGAACCTAAAACTCTCCTAATATGAAATATGTTATTTTTCTCCATACAGACTCATTAGGGCATATTATCAGGGTATGTAACTTTTTCATGGAGAAACTACATTTAATTTCACCATTTTACATTTAACTTCATTATTTATTACATTTAACATCAATCAACATTTTATCCTTTACTTAGCTATAAAAATCTTTGTTATTCATGTACGTATTTACATCTAATTTTCTTCTCGTGAAGCATGACACTCCCAACCGCTCGAGTCAACACCGTGTCGATCCATTTGCCTAAATCGCTCGGGTTTAGAAATAGAGCTCATCCTAAATGAGCACAGTAATAAACCATTATCAACACATTTCACACCTTGCGTTAATAAACCCTACCGATAATTGGTAGTTAGAAAAGGTTATTACGAAGTACTGGTAATAACAAAAGGATGGGTAAATCCATTCAGAACTATTGTAGCATGTTTTGGGATTACAACGATATTTCCAGAAATGAGTAAATGGCGGGACACATTTTCTGGTCAGGGCGTATTTCGAAGGAGATATCTATTTTTTAGTGTGCCAGGGAAAAGAATTCAAAAGGATAATGGAAATATTCACTTTTGTTTTGTTCCTGCAAAAATATGAACCATTATAGATTAAGTTAAAACTATATGTATCAACCACACACGTGTTTAACAAAGTTTAACATGTTAATATTAAACATGTTGTGCGGACTACTGAACGTACTAGTATTGACATTACTGGGAACTTTATTGAATAATACAAATTACATTAATTTAACGAAGATTAAATCTCGACTGATAGTTCGAAATTTCTAATGTTCCAAAGAATGATAAATTAAAAGTTGTTGATCTGTTGCTCATGGTTTTTGATTGCTATGTAGCTAGTATACAATAAAGCTGCTAAAAGTATACAATAATTGAAATGTAAAAACAGAAAGTATTGTATACATTTTACTTTTATATTATTGTCATGTATATATTTTCCAGTGTATGCTACAGACGATGGCTGCTGTGCGACGAAAAAGCTTTATAGCAACAATAAAACTATGAGTAACAGATTAACGACCTTCAATTTATCATTCTCTGATAATGTTGCCAACACCTCACAACAACCAAGTAATGTTCCAAAGTTATTGTTAGAGTACATCTAGATTTAATTTTAAATAAGTGAAAAACGTTTAATAGTAAAATTATTATACAATTTAAATTATTTAGAAAACACAAAAGACACATTCACGTGGACACAAATTTGAGAGCGATTTCTTACCGTATTCCCAAAGACATGTTAAGTGTTATTTAGTTAACTGCAATTTTTAAACATGCTGATTTCACTCAAATTTTTAATGCGTTCTTTCAGATCTAATAAAATTAAACCCCAAGTTTATCATATTTACACAATAATATAATAAAAAACGATAATAAAATCTAGGAATATCGAATAAATATCGTGTACTTAATTTTTAACTCACAGTAATAATACAATTAATCCTTTAAGTTGAAGGGAATATGTGCAAGTAATTTTTTATTGTACTGTAGTATCAAATTAATAATAATAATAATAATAAATTTATTGTCAAAAAAGCAGTACATACTGCGTATGACCACGTGGAGGACAATAAACTAATTTACTCTTCGGAAGCAACCAAGGGACCGTCCCATCAATCCATTCTAAAGTAGTTTGCTGGACCCGGAATGATACGCACTAAAATTCAGAAAATGTGCACTAAAAAAGTTCAAAATATGCACTAAAATCCAATTAAATGCACTAAAAGATTCGAAGTATGCACTCGAGACAACAAATTACATATGAATCTACTTATTGCTAAGAAAGTGAAAGTGTAAGTTGGGTTTGTCGAATAATACTACTGAACTAGCGCATGTAGTATAAGCCATATTTCAACAATAAATATTTAAATTCCGATTGATTATAGTAATTTAGCCTAAAAATCCTCAAAAATATGCATTTATATTTACTATTAAATGTGGTTCAAGGGGTCCCACGTGGTTAAAGTCAGGGGGGGGGGGAAATACAAAACATGCAGAATCCGAGCCCTTGTAATTTGTATGTTTTAAATATAATTTTTAATCCTTGTTTGGCATTTAATTCAAAGTTTTTTTTTAGCTGAAGATATTGGAAACAACTTTTCGTAAAACATTGCCACTGGAAAGTGTTATTGTAACACTGTGTTTCTCATTTCTCACTGACCTTCCTGACTCTTCTCGAGAAACTGAGCGCGCCTGCAGAGGTATTGCAAATCAGTAGAATGAGAGCAAGATGGACGGATAACATTCTCCAGCAAGATAACTTGTGTGAAAAGTTTCTTTATGCAACTGGCATTTGTTAGCTCGTGGAATATCTCCCTTTTGCAACAATGCAAGACAAAAAGCACAAAGAGTGACTGGTGAAAATGACGAATGCCTAATTGTCATCCAATTTCTTTCTTTGCTAATCCTTCATAAATGTTTTGATAAAGTTCTCGAGATCTCACCATTCCGTAATACGATATACCAGCGTATTTTAAAAAGTGTATACATTATTGGTAGACTTATTGATCCCGCATATTTGGGGGACTTGATAAAATTATAATAAAGTAAAATGATTCATTTTCGGTATTAAATAATACCTTCTTACCCACTATGCTCCTCAGTAGTCAGAAAAAGAGCGAAATTGAAAAAAATTGCAACAATCCACTATTTTCTGTCCATCTTCATTTTAAAAACCTAAACAATATCTAGAGGTTCCGTAAACACCAGAATAAATTACTCAAACATATAATGAAATTCGGACAATCAGAAATATATGTATGAAATACATCGTTACTGTATTCACATTAAAGTATCTATTAAAATATTTTTATTGATTGCCATGCTATCCAGAGACATTCTTTAAACTCTTATTCAGAAGCAGCTGATACAAACATGAACGAGATATGGATTCTGTCAGCTTAGCGCGAGCCTGTCCGTGCATGAAATGAAAAGCCCATCGTTAATGAGTCAATCATTGCAATTTCACACCAATTCATTTTTTGTTTGCTGCTCTTTAGCCGTATCATCGACAGGCCGATATCAAATAAAATCCCAAAATGAACTTTACATTTTCCCATGTGAACTGTTCGTTAAAAATTGAGGATTTCTAAAATTCAAACAACCCAGAATTGAAATATACTATCACTTTCCATTGCATTCTTGCTAGGGAAACTTTGTGCGATGTCATTGATAAACGTATTTAATTTAAAATTCTTTTATTTGTTAATTGATCCGATTGAAAATGTGTGTTAATGGTGGAAAAGTCCTTTGAGGTATGCCCGTAGTATGGATGATCAGAATTTGGAGCGTGACCTAAACATAACATCCAGAGATTATTCTCTGTACGCTCGGGAGTAAAATCGTCGAGTGGAGCGCGCTGCGGGATTTTGGCGATAAGCTTCTATTTTACCATAATTTGATGAGCGACTGATGGCTCATGCCAGTATCATGTTTTAAATGAAAGCAAAATTCTCCTACCGAGTTTTAGGATAATTTTACACCAATCCGTACCGTTGTGTGTCACGCGAGTATTAATCGGTATTACTTAAGTAAGGAACAGAAATTGAGATAAATTAAATCTTTAGTATTTTGAAAACCAAAGAACTAATTAAAAACATCAAATAAAACTCGTTTTAATCGTCTGGAAAATGAAATGCAATAAAATTCAAAGTTTATACCTGATACGTTATCTTTATCGCTTATATTATGAATACCCTTTTTGTAGTCAATACGAAAACTAAATTTGAACGTGCGTCAATTTAGCTGACAAAAAAGTTTATTCTTTTATTCAATGCAAATAAAAGGTAGTCAATCGCGATTCGTAGCGGACTTAATGAATTAAAATTATCTTCAGTAATGTTTGAATGATTCATGCATAAATGGGGTGGACAAACATACAGAAATCTCAATATCTCAGTCGAATGTCAATGGTAGACGGAACCCAGAGGTGAATGGGATGGAGTAGTTGCTAGTGCATCAGCACACTAAGTTGAAAGTCCCGAGTTCGAAACACGGTACCATCTACCATTTTCATTTAACAAAACATAATTAAATGGGGAGGCCCTGAAAAAGAAAATTTGCATTTGCTAACTATTCTACACTTACTTTCTGTGAATGCATCATAATAAAGAATTAATAATCAACCGAAAAGTATTTTACACTACAAAACTAAACAGTCTATGGTTTTCTGGCGGCAACACAAGTGTACCCAGGAAGCTTTTTGATGGAAACAAAAGTTCTGACGTTTTCATGAAAATTGTTAATTTTAAAACAAAGACATTAATATGCTCAAGAGGAGTGTCGGATTGGTACCTTGCGTTCCCCGGAAACTTGACACTTCAATGGTACCTCCAATGGTTATGTGGATGAGGAGATGAATATTACCATAAAATCTTAAATAAAGAACTGATTTGTGTTCACAGATGTTGCTCTTTTTAAGAAATACTTTATCAAAACGATTATTGAAGATCTCATTTGAAAGTATTCTCGTTACTTCAATATTGATTATTTCCTTCCTAGAAACGTACCCCAAAGGTCTCAAAGAATGAAGTACTGACTTGATCACTTCGTTGTGTTAGACTATACAAATGTACAAACATTACAGAATAGTAAGATTCAATTCGCAAAGATCACCATTATTTGCCACGGAAAAGATGCTGTAGTTCAAGATTCGTGGATTAAGGTAATCTGAATAGGAGAGCTGGTACAAATTTTTCATTTCTTTGAACAAGAGAGGCTTTATCGAAAGAAGTACTCTATTCCAACTTCTCAATGTGATTCCAACTTCTCAATGATGAAAATTTTTCGACAGGGGTCTTTCAACTTTGGTCAATTCGCGCCTTGTGAATTCAATTTTACACCATGTAGTTGCATATTGTAACATGGAACATAAATCAGAGAGATGTATCTGAGGATTCACTGATAGCACTCTATGGATCTGATACTACAAGGTTTGGATGTCACAAGTTTGATTTCAAAACCAAAAGATGGGTTTGGAGGAATCCTTTTCTTCCTCTGAATTTGGAGCGCACATCCAAACCTATTCTCTCAGAGTGGGACTAGTGGACCAGTACATTTTCTATTTGAGCCAGAAAGTGCCTCTTTTTGTTGTGAAATGACTCGCTAGTTTGTTATCTCACACATAATTTTTGTAAACTCACTTTTAAAGAATATGCGCCAATCTATTTTCTCCATAAATTTAATTTATACATTTTCGCACTTCGTTTCAGGATTATAAGATTTTCTTTAGTCAATTCCAAAACTCACTGGACACAATTATTTTGCTATATAATGGAATAAAATAATAAACACACTTTTAAAAACTAGCTTTTATTTAAGCCATGCTTCTTTATTTGTCGTAATTAATCTTGCTTGTTGCTATGTGTGTTATGCTAAAAATACTTTTTAAACACAAACCTTTAGTAATATATATGAATAGCATGAATGTAATAGTTTAATAGCGTTTGAATGTAAAGTGATACACAATTCGATAGCATGAATATCTCATGAGGAGCGATCGTAATGATAAGAAGTTCCTTTGCCGTTATAACCAAAAGGCGTAAGTTATGCAACCCGTTATAATTATTTGTATGGAGACACGAATTAGATTTCAGGGGACGCTTCCTGGAAGTAATCCACTACGTCATCTCGGAATAAAATTGTTATTAAGAAACTTTTTAAAAGTTTTTATTAGTGTTAGGCATCAGATTATAGCATTGTCATATGGTTTATAGTTGTGCCAAATTTCAGCTCAATGGGTTGGGGGGAACTGGTTGAAAATTCAGTTGCTGTATTTGGTCCAAATGTATGTACTAAATAACTAAAATCTAATAAAAGTTCTAATTCAATATTCAACTAAGTTCAATAAAAGTTTCTAAAAGGGAACGGTATATTTCGTGACCTATAAAGATTATGTAATAAAGGATTATAAATTCGCATCCTTTATCTTGTCGGTTTCCTCTTGCATAAGCGCGTGTGGGGGCGTGGTCGACTTCCATCTTTAGCTTGTGATTTCGCTCGTACATTTTTTTTCATTTCTTCAACGTGCCTCTCAAATTTGAATGATTCTCATAGTGTTTGTAAACAGTTTATTCCCTTTTTTCAAAACCCTTGCTTCCTGTGGAATTGAGTATTTGTAGAGAAAAATTTGTCGTCAATTACCTGTTCCCGGGCTTGTGATGTATACGAATTTCCACTGTACGTCCTCTTGGGAGTTAAGATGTAAAAAATGTCTACACTAATGTCAAGAAATACACCCTGGCACCAATTGTCGATATGAAATCCCTTGAACACATTGACATATTGAGAACAGACTTAGTTGCAAATTCAAATCGATGAACAACCATTCTCAGTTCTCAAATACAGGAAGTTTTTATTTGTGGGAAGAGAAGTGTCCAGCATTACCATTTTTGTGAACCAGTCGATGTGAGCAGAAGAGGAGGATTCCATCCTTTCCTTAAGAGAGATTTGTACTTTTTTCCTCGTTTCCGTTTTTGTCTATTTTTCCGATGGACTAGTATTAATCCTCTATATTTCGGGATTACCTCCAATATAATGCAATGAGATTCATTGACTGAATAATTATTATTTGATAAATGCGTGATTGCAAAATTAAAATTGTTTGATCGATCTATGCTCCCTTTCTTTTTTTACTGGGGACTCCCTGTGTCACAATACTGGAACAGAAATTGGTAATTGTAGAAATGTATTGTCTGCTTTTTAGGGTTTAATGTTTTGGAAACTTAGAGGACACCCTGATAAACTGAAAAACGCATAGAAATGTTGCGACAAACAGAACGATCGTGAATGGGGTTACATAAAGTCAACACGTTTCTTAAGATGTCAAACTTTGGTCCCCTTAGAAATCATGCTGGCTGAAAAATTTTAATCAACACTCTATGTACTTCCACACATTTCACACTTAGTTGCGATATCCCATTGAACTCTGCATGACTAACTACAGTCAATATGCTAATGCCACTTATCACGCTAGTACGAAGGTTTCACGTACAGTTTAGACCACATAGATGACTCGATGAAAAAGCGGAACAATTAAGTCCTTGAACTAATGGACTCTGGCCTTTTGAGAAGTTTCTCTGACGAGGAAATGTTAATGAGTGTGTTAGGAATGAGACGACCTTCCTCTTTGGGACGTGAAATTAATTCCACAGGAGAAGTACAAGACAGCTTTTCGTAATTCAGGATTAACCAGAACTGTAACCTATGTTACAAAGATAAATCTATGTGTTGCCGCATAATTGTCTGCTTTCATTTCTCCAACCCAGGCGTATATTTCATTTAAGGAATTCTTCATTTTCCTGGAATTTATGGAAATATTCACTCTTCATTGGCGTGTTAGGAAACTATTGTAGTGAGTGGCAAGAGTCGATTTGATAGCATGAATTAAATACTTTAAAATGGTTACGAATAACATTTTTCTCCCGAATGCTTGAGAAAGAGATGATTTTGGCGACCGCGTTTGGTCGGATTACGAGTCTCCGTCTGGATTTTCTATAACTGTGGTCAGGCTTTTACTATGTACTTTTGCGAGGAGGATTTTAAAATAAGTAACGTAATTTTTTTAACAAAAGAGGTAGAGAATGAGGACCTATGACGAACGTTCTTGATTTCGTTTCGTGCCAATCATCTCACAACTAACGAGTAATTCGTCATAATGAAGATAGAGGAACGCATTCTGATTGGCAATGTTCGTTAAAATCATTACTTTCGTGTATTCTGGCGACAGAGACACGATCGGGGCCGAGGACGAGTCAGAGTGAAGGCGGGGACAGCTCAAGGCCAAAAGAGGAGGGGAACGTCTTGCATAAGGTGTCACGAGATGCAACGAGGAGACCACTTCGTGATGTACGGCCAGCGCGTTTGAGCACCTGCGCGCATGCGCGGAGCCAGTGAGATTGGCGCTCCTTTCAGATTACCGTCGGCGTTTGACCTTGAGCGCAGTGCTGCCTCCGGAATCCCTTATTATCCAAGCCTATCATATCAACTGACAAATCACATAGTATTAAAGAAGGGACAACAGTATTTTTTGACAAAGGTTGAATAGCCATCACTAATTTCACTAATAACAGGCAGAGAATTCATCGTTGTCCGGCCTGCTTTTTCTCAAAATTCTTGTGGAACGTAGGTTAAGTATCCAGAAGGCACTGGAAGAACTGAAGTTTGCAAAAGACTTAAGTATTACTTGGATTTCAGGATTTCCCTCTGTGCATATGAATCGTAATGATGTGATTATTTGAAAAATTTAAACGCTAATATATATAATTATTTTTTCGTAGCTACATTCTTTAATCTTTCCCCACTTGCTGCATTAACTAATACTGATTTTGAGGAACGCATCCTTCAACACGCGACAATGTGAAAAGACACGCTCACTAATGGTAAAACGATTTCAGGGTATCGAAATGACTCTCCTTGTAACTTTGTGTAACCACGAGTGTCCCATTAGTCTCTTAAAAGAAATGAGCAAACCGTTGCAGTAAATGGTATGCGCAGAATATAAACAGTTTTCATTTGCTGAATTTGGCATGTCATTTGTTCGTGGTTGATTTTCATTTGCGCATCGTCGATTCATATTATCGACACATCCCCCTACGGTAACCAGAAGAGGGTGGAGGCGGTTTTGCTCGGGTGAATTTTTAACTTAGTCAGCAACAACAACGTAAATATGATGTATCAATTATTTGGATGCATTATATATTTTGCGATGAAAGAGCGTCATAGAACGATCTGAACTAACATTAATATTTACCTTTTCTTTCATATTGAAGACTCCTAGTAGATAATGTTGAAACAGTGTTTGCATCATACCAAGGTAAGCATGGAAATTTTTCAAGCAAACACTTCCGGGAGCTTTTCCAGTTTCTTCTAAAAATAAATGCATTTTAACTCTGTTGGCTCTCAGGACTCTGTACAGAAGTCTGTATCAGAAATCAGATGCATTTTAACTCGAAATTTATCTTTTTTTCGTCACTCCCTTCAAGCGTATCTTCCTAATTTTTTTATATTTTGTGTGTCCTTCATTAGATAAAATCGGTTGTCAGAGATCAGCTAGTCATAGGTCATCATGCTCTGAACCCAAGTGCGATCTTACCCGTTCAAATCCAGAATTTTCTCACCCCTCCATCTGAGGTACGCGGTTCAGAACGAGAGGGAGTTTTTCCAAACAGTGGAGATTCCAGGTGAAGATTCGCGAAAGTAAATAAATTGCACAGCCATAATATTATTTATAAATATTAATTATAAATATAACTTGTTATGAGACGATGCGGGGTGGATCGACAGCACAAATTTCAAGGACAGTACTATTACCCGAAGAAATTCAGATTCGGACGAATTTGAATATGCAGAAATTCGGATGATTGGATCTGTAACTCAAGAATTAAGGGAAATAGGCGTAAGAGAGGAAAAACTTCGCTTTTATTGATGAAGTTGAATGAACGAGTACATACATAGGGTTACTGTATGTCAAGCACAAGTAATTTAAGTGCGATTGTAATAATAGGGCTTTGGATATATGTGTCCGAATTGTATTCGAAAATGAAATCGCTAAAAAAACAGAGAAACGAAATAATTTTCTATGTATTTTACTCTCAGCGAAGTTAGAGCAATACTTATATCTACTGTCATAATACACCATTTTTTCGACGTGACAAAATTGAACGTCGGGAGACATTTCTGTGATTTTTCAATTGTTAGAAATTAATCCATGGAAAAAATATAAAAATACTAAATTTTAATCAATCTAACAGGGCACCTTAAATGTGTATTGGGTCAATTATTTAAACTATTGTTCAATTACTTAAAACTTCTAAGCTGAGATTTCAGAAGTGTTGTGTGATCGTACACTTGGAACAAAATTAGTCTACTATCACATAAGATATTACATTCACTGTTTGGACTTGAATAGAAAGTGGCTCAGAAGGCTCACTTCACGGGAAAGCCAGATATACCAAAATTTAGTTTATCTTGCTATTTCTGTAATAACATGTTTCTGGAGATTTAATGACACTATTTCAGGGGGAAAATAACTTGGCCCACTTAAGTATGGAAAATATATATTGAATATGACCGGACCTAGAATATTCATTATGTGTCATACAAATATTGGTCCCGTAGAGAAAGCAGAAATGACATTCTGGAATCCTGCATGTGGATTCAGACACTTGCTCCGGAGATTTCGTCACACAAAGCCGTTCACAAAACATGATAATTCCTGCTTACACATAATTTCAAAAACTATTTTCGTGTCTACAAATTTACAAATTCATTGCTGTTAATTAATTTGTTCAGTCGCTTCGGAAATAATAAAGGGAAATCCAGGGAAAAAATAAAGAAGTTTTTATTAATCGTTCTTTATGTTTTTGGAGACTGAATGAAACTTTAACTTTGCCACGAAGTGATGCTTGCACGTTTTAAGAAAAAATCGAAAAACTTCGAAAAAATTGCTCTTTGTAAAATGTTATTTTAATGTTAGATATTTTGGAGCAGGACATTATTATCTAAAAGTGTCAAAATTTCGAGTTATAAACAAAAAGAAAAGAAAAATACTCTTTTCGGGTCCATTTCGAAGTTTCGATCAAAACATTTCGAAGTTTTTTATTTTTCTCAAACCGTACAAGCTTTACGAGTTGGCAAAGTTAAAATTCGGGTTAAGCATACCCAAAAACACACAGAAGGATTAAAAAACCCTTTATATTTTTCCCCCCGCCGAACAACCGTATTACTGGATTATTGCTCAAATTCGGCATTGTCTAATGACTCTCTGAAGGTACGGTCCACAACAGAAAACCGGCAAAGGTTTCTTCTTTTTATTCACCTTTTTACTCTAGTTCTATTTGCCATTTCGCATGGATCTTCGGGTATATGCCGGGATTATTTCTTACTTGACTCTAAGAAGTCGGTCAATTTATCCTCATAAAAAAATTAATCGGGAATATTAATTATATGATAATTAAAAACCACACAGCTGTAAATTGTGTTTGTTGCACTTGCAATGAGAGCAATGTTCTTGTCATTTTCACGCTTGCTTCATGCTTCTTTTTATTTTCATGAGAAAAATTACATTGAACAAAAATATTCTCACCGCGATATGTATCAAGTTGTAAATTTCGGGGCGCATTTAAGAAATATCTCATAACTTAAACAAAAAAAAGTGAATTAATATTTTCTTTGTGAATGTATTTATGGGCACAATTGGCAGCGGAAAATAGTGAAAAACCTGTCGATACCCCTGAATCATTTTAAGGGGATAACTTTTTAAAACCAATTCTTGTAGAAAGAATGAAACCGAAGGAATTGAATGTTATCGGAGGCAGTAAAAGTGAAAACAATGGCACTCTGGCACCTTGGGTGGCTGTGCTCAGCGCTTATCTTGCCAAGAGTGGAAGGCAGCTTCGTTACGGTGCGTCGCACGTCCGGCGCTGCTTCCCCCGCGCTCTCCAGCAACGCATGCGTTGGCGCAAGACACGGGGGTGGAGAATGCGGAAGGACGGCAGGCGCTGGCGCTCGGCAAGACTCGCGAAACGGCGGAGGAAGGAGATGGGAAGGTCAGTGAGGAAGAGAAAGGAAGTTGTTGAGGTGGAGGATGTTAATGTTTATTTGTTCTCTGCAAGATCAAAGTGATCGGTAGCGATTGCGAAAGAAGGAAGGAAATGACAACTAGATGAAACGTTCGCCGCGAATAGAAAAAAAAGGCGTTGATTACTCTCGTTGCCGGAAAAACGAGTATAATGAGTATCAAAGTTGGCATTGGAACTTACTATATAAAATAGCTGGTTGGAAGATATGCACTGGAGAGCTATCAAATTAATAATATAAAAAATATATTTTGTATAATTCTATTCGATTTGTTAATTTCTCATAGCTGGATAGTGTGTGATATACTGCCACTAGAACCTTTCAGAAACGGCCGTTGCGTGGAAAAAAATATATAAGACGCGTTGTCTTGGAGGGGGATCAGATTATTGGGAGAATTATGCGGAAGATTCCTCTGAAAGTCTGTGGTGCAGGGTGCTCTTATGTATTGCGGGCTGGAGACGGTCTGTTTTTGTTTTTCACCTGGTGACGACGATCAATCACTGATAGTGAACTAGAATGTTCAACAGAGTGAGTCAGGAGTTCGGCGACTGAGGTTTCATGTCCCTGGCTAGTGCGCTTCGTTCACCCAGGTCGATGGCTGGTTTGGATCAGCGTGTCTCTTCTTAGGTTCCCCATAAAAATGAGCTGTACTTACGTTTTACACCTCTAATATCGTCATTTCTCATACATCTGAACCTCGGTGATTACAATGTAAGAGATCGTAGTTTATGTGACTGGGGCTGCTGCGTTGTCATTGCACAGCTTACTGGTCACATTGATATGAAAAAGGATGGGAGTTTGTGTGTAGGAGTTTGTCTTCGCTCACGCATTACGAATTTACGATTTTCACCACGTGATTTGGAGGAAGTGTTCTGAACTACAATATAGCTTTAGCTTGAGTATTCATTTCTATTTATTTTTGTCGTTACTATGAATTTTTGGTTTCATACGCAATTATGTTGTTGGGTAATATTTTGTTTTATTTATATGGATGTAATGCCTTCCCTAGATTAATCGCTTCACGATTCAATCTCGAGTGAATATCTCATAATATTCTCTCTGACCCCCAACAAAACTAGCACCGAAGTGCCATTGGGAAGTATTCAGGATAAGACAGTTCTTCAAATTAGGACAAGGAATGAGAAATTAAGAAAGAAATTGTATTATTTTAGTGACGAATTACTATTCGTTTACTGTTCATCGTTGGTTGCGGGATACTGACAACAATTACCGTCAATTTACGTAATACCACATGTCACTATCATTCACCCTGTGCACCAATAACTTGGACATCCTGTTCACCATATTTGAATTTTACTTTGTATATCGCGGAAATATATTGTTTCTCCAAGGGACAAAACGTATCAAATAAAACCTTGAAATTTGTGTTGCTGGAAGAAATCTCAAGAACCTTGAAATTCTGTTTTTCCTCGCTAACATACAACGTGAGAAAAAAACTTCGTGAAATGATTTTGTACGTAACATTTTGTCTCGTGTTCTAGATGTCACTTCTCAAACGCACTGTCAACTACTGTATCTTCCTTGTAAACAGTTTGCCACACAATTAAACACTGAACTTTTACAAGTAGCATATTTTTTCCCCATTGAAACGCAGATTTCGCCGAAACCTCTGCCGAAAGGAGAACTACCCGTAAGAGATGTGACTGATGTTGTTATAATTTTACCACTTCCATTACATCGAAATGGTTTCGTAAATTTCCGCGCGCATCTTGCTTGAAATGCTTGAGGTATGAATCAAGCTTAGGCGTGACATCGCGGTTGAGGAGTCAGTCGGTGTCAGACGAGAGTGCTAAAATTTACACCGCGATTTCTCTCCCCGTACTTAAGAAGCATGTCGTCTGTAAACACACGTTTTACATCGCTACGAAAACGACGTTTTTCAAGACGTTGAAGAAAGGGTTTGCTCAATGGCGTCAACACACTATTAAACTTGTTCATCCAACTTGGCTTGACGACCCTGTTTGACAAATACGTTTGCTCGAGTGTGGGGGCCTTCAAAAAGTCAAAATTCCCAAGTCCCATGGGAAGTGCTCATGGAGTAATTGTATAAACAAAAAAATATTCGTTTATTGTCCTCCACGTTATCATACGCAGTTTTTAACTGTTTTTTGACGATATATTTATTATTCTTTAAATTTACTATTATTATTTTCTACTCAAACGATAATTCATTTCTCGCCAGTTCTAATTCTGAATCTCCGAAGAGATGACTGTGACAAATTCACATTGACCCTAGTGCCATTTGCGGGAGATGCTTATTTCGCAACTCAGTCTTCATCGAGTGACCGTTCGCGCGTATATGTTCGACTTCGCGCGTACGTTTTTATTAATCCCTATGTATTCAATCCATGAGACTAAACTCTCGCCTGTAAACTTATTAGTTGCACTTGCCGAATTAATGCCGTACGCTACTTGAGGAGAAAACAGTTCTACATTCGTATACAAAAATGACGATGTAGCCCTAACCATGTTAACTGCATCGTTCGTCTTCTCACCGTAAGAAACCACCCTGAGGTATTGTTGAGCACAGAGATGTCACACATTCTAACTTTTCTAGGCCATATTGGAAGAAGACGAGTTGTTTTGGATTAATCTTAAAATAAAATACACTAAATATACGAGCAAACAATATTTTGTGCATCTCAATCTAGCATATGTAACTGTGGGAAAAGGTGTTTGTATACTAGTGCGGTTTCATTCTACGAATACGGAATGTCACTGAGAGTAAACGATATGATTATGCTTAATGTATCAATTCTTACTTCAGAATGTGTAAATTTATTTTGCTTCTTTCGTACGTATTTATTTCAAATTAGGGAGATCTATTTTTTACACGTTTCTTATGCCGTAACGCGCTTTTCGAATAATCATGGAAGACTGTGAGACAGGTCCTCCCTCGGAGATTTCTTTGTTTCTCTCGTAATGTTTGAGTGTAAATTTTGTCGCTTTATTGTTAATTGAAAGACATATATAAATGTAGAACTGGAATTAAAGTTGTCGCTTATTTTCGTACTGATTATAGATCACACATAGCAAATCTATCTACTTACTAAATCGAACTATTTTTGTTGGTGTTTTACCCTAATAATATTGAAATGAAATGTGTTAGGTGCATGTATTTTTAAAATATTTATTTGAGAGCAATAAAGACTTATGGTAATAATAATTATTATCATCACTTTTATTATTTTTATTATTATTATTGTGAAACAAGATGACGTAAGTAGTAATATTTTAAAGTAATTTATGAAACATTAAGTGACCAGAATTCATTTGAGTTTTGTCGAGAAGTGATGACTCACACTAACAGAAAATTTGAATAAAAATAATTACACGAAAATGGTGTCATTTTGTTTGTTCTAGAACGTGATAAATTAAAAACATAATTACTGGTATGTTAAATCTGTAAATCTGGTATTGGTGTTTTAGTCAATCGAAATTTCTCTGCTGACGATTTCTTATTGGGCCACAAACTGTCCTGAGTTGTGAACGATATTCATTCCACGATTGTCTGAGTCTGTAAAGGGAAACCGATATTATGTTTTTTATTAATTTTTAATAATTTTTCGTAACGCCAGGCGTGGTACATACTCTTTTAGGTAGTATCCGTGGTATTTGGAGCGATTTTTGGAAATCACATGTGGCATTTCGAATATTCTTCTTATGTTAATTATTTGGCACTTACAACCGTAACAGAACATGTTTCCATATTTTAATTATTTGGCACTTAGAATGGTTTCAATATATCAAATTAAATATGAAAAAACATCACTTGTAGTTGCAACATCAAACAAGTCATCTATGATAATTCTTCCATGATTTTTCATAATCAATTATGGCCTTTAATCAGTTTTTGTGTCTCCTGTAAAAACATATTTTTGGTACTTGGAACGTTTTTCATTTATTTGCCACAATAGCGTTTTTATAATGCCGAACTAAGATTATGAGTGAGTGAAAATCCATTCTTTGAAAAACCTGGTACGATTTCAACGTCACAAAGACCGTCACATGGGACCTTCGAAACTGAAACGACTTAATTAAATTTTCCTTTTTCCTGTTCTGGGCCGTTGGAGTCACGTATCTCAGAACCTCAACCTATTAAATTATTTAATTAAATATTTTTCCGCGCGGAATATAATTATTTATTATGTTTCGAACAGTTAATAGCTCTTCGTTATTCTCATTAATGAACTTATAATGTTGTCCTCTTGAATTTACTTGTAGGATGATAGCGTTCACTGATGATGGAGAAGAAAATAAGAGTAGTCATCGTGTTGTTGAATCGTATTAATTATAATCAACTTAAAAATAGTGTTTACGCTCTCAAAATATCTTTTAATTTCTAAAATAGTGTAAACTTATTAGGGATTTGATAATTTTGCTTAATTTTTAATTATAATTAACTTTAAACAACTTTAAAGAGATTCAATTTCTCTCCTATTATAAGAATGGTCGCAATAAAACTACGTAACGTTTCTCTATATTTTTTGTAGGTAGTCACTGAGGACAAAATTAATTTTGCTAAATTATCTATGACTCTCTCTTAAAAATTCCATTTGGCATGTTTTATCTTAATAATTACATGTAATATCTTTACCACCCCGCTTAATGCACGAACCTGGTTTTTCATTATTTCTGGACACACGAGCCCAAAGTGTTGAAGCATTGAGAAGAATTGTGTTGTGACTAAATTTTTTCTGTCAGATTATTCAGCCATATGATAAAAATGTGAACTTCGTTCGTAAGCAGCATGGCCTGTCATGAGCCTATGCGCTCTTGATAATTGTGGACAGGTATAAAACCATGAACAAAAATTAAATGAATGCCTGGTGAGTTCTATAGTAATTATCTAAAACGTTAATGTAGGATTTTGGCATTATTTTAAAACTTTTTAACAATTCAAAAGATTAGGAAAGTAATGTCGTCAAACATAAAAGACTATTTAATATTTCATACAAATATTAAATAGTCCATATACTATTACATAAGTGGTCAGCAAAGTGTTTTAAAATCTTAAATCGATATAAACAGGCATCGATATTTAGGTACTTGTTATCGGCGTTACCTAATGTAAAATACTCCTGTGGTATAATTTAATTTTTAACAAATTGTTATTCATTATTCAGAAGAATGATGTATAATAGGAAATGTTACGTAATTTCAAGGCTACGTAAGACAGGAAAATTACTTTAATGCGCATTTTTATGCCGGTCATCCTTCTACACGTTCCAGGAATTGCATCGAAAGCTCAGTCTCACAAATTATTCATCCTTACATCCTTGTCATTACCGATTCGAGATGATTCGCACTACCAATCTAGAAATTGTTCCTATTCACGCAAATAAGTATCGCTCGTGACTGTCGCATCTTACAAGGTCATTGTTACGTGATTTTTGGCATGACGCCAATTAGATAATCACTTCAGTAATACTGATGAATATTCAACTTGAACGGGGGATATTCCCTCGTTCGATTTGGAGTTTTAATTAAACATGTCTTACGTGATTTGCTTAGTGCTTGTTGTGATAATGAAAGATTTTTCGTGACTGAAACGTGATTATGATGCATCACTAAACCAAAATTCTGAATTGTATTTATTGATTTCCTGTTTTGGTTTCCAAACTCAAAAAGTGAATGTGAACTTTACCTGAATTGATTTTAAAATGTATCGTCATTGGAATGGCCAAACGTGAAATCGAACTTCGCACTATTGTCTCACGATCAGTACACAGAAAGTTATTTCTTAAGTTAGGGAAATATACTTTCTTATTATAGGGATTTTTATCAACGTAGTAGCGCTAAATAAGATAATATTATTCACATTTCCTCATCTTTTTCGTCGATAGCTTATCATTCTTTTGGATACGGAAATACGGATTTGCTGTATAAATGGTTCAGGTTCGTGGATTTCTCCATGTCTATGAAAATGACATTCAAATTGACACTTTATGAAACATTTTATTGTTCCTACATTTTTCAAATGATTCATTTTATAAGACGATTCAACTTTTTACACTCAAATCTATTATGTAATTGAATACAATTTCTTACTGGACGAAGTGTTATTGCTTAGGGTCCTTGTTAAGAATTGATGGGAAGGTCCATAACTTGCTTTCGGAGAGTAAATTAGTTTATTGTCTTCCACGTGGTCATACGCAGTTTGTTACTGCTTATTTAACAATAAATTTGTTATTATTATTTATTGTTCTTCTTAATACTATTGCAATACATTTATTCCTAATCTATATGTTTTAATTGTATAAGTGATATTAATCGTCATTTAACTCTATGTAATATTTCACGAATTCCTGGGGCCCGTTTCACAAAAGTACAAGTATTTGTCGTTACATGCTGTTACGTACAACCCGTGTAATAACAAGTAGTTAGTTACAATCGTATTACGAAGATTTCGCTAACTTGTCAGTAAGAACTGTCGTTAGCCAGTGGAGTATCTTCACACTTGTCAGTAAATATTTGCGAACGGTCCAGCCTTTATCATTTGTTTCTGCGTTACGTAAAGACAAATTTGGTATTTTTACATATTGTTAGAAATATTTCCAGCTGGTGAACAATGACATTCCAAACTGCATAATTGTAACCAAACAACAATAATGACAAATTACTTTAGCAAAATTCATACGGATTATTATTAGAAGTTTTTGTAATAGATCCCTCATTTTTTACGTTATCCAAACTTCATTCTAAAGCGTTCGCTATATTTATTCATTGACACAAATGTGTAGTTCACTCTTTCCCTAAAAGTTTTCCTACGTCGTTGTACACGAACGAATATATTCATCTTAGGAAAAACTTGATCATCACATATTAATGAAGTATCACAGTTTGTCAGCTGCAATTGATAGTAGTCTAACAATGTTGGTGGATTACCAGTAAATTGTAAGAATTCACTTGTAATTACAAGTTAACAAGTGTACGTCTGTGAAACACCTACAACTGGATTTTTTTCTGACTTGGAGAAAATTTACTCGTTTTTTTTTTTTCAAACTTGTACTTTTGTGAACCCCTGATATCTTTGTAGTTTAGAATGACATTCCACGTCTTGGCAAGTGTGTTAGCTAATTATCTACGCGTGTGGGGTAAAGGGGGAGAGCGGGGAACAAGGGGTGTGCAATGTTTGCGCGTGCTTTCACCTTCGCCGGAGCTTCTTGCGACTGGAGCACGCGGCCACTGCGCACGCGCAGGTCACGCGCGTAGCGCTGAGAGAGGGAGGGGTGGACAGGTGGCTGGAACGCCGTCTTCTTCTTATTCGCGCAACCGCACAACCCATCACGACTTTTCGAGTAATGTGGACCAAGGACGCGGCTACCTCTCTTGTTTAAGCTCCGGGGATGAAACCCAAATTCGCTAGCTGGGGTACCCTTTCAACGAGGGCGTTTCGGTCACGACTTCAAGCATACAGCGAGAGAGGCCTACTTATTTAGGTAATAATCAGTGCGATGGTCTATTTCCTAGGATCGGCATGATTTTTTCACGTATGTGTTCTTATTAGATCACGGATTACTACACTTAGGAATCGAAAACGCAGTTGCCTGTCTCACAAATCCATTGCGTTTCTTGGGGATAATTAGGTTTTTGTCATTCAAGACAGGTGGTTTCATCAGCTACTACGTCAAACATCTTCTGGAGCTCCGTAAGTATCTCCTCTGCATGCTCTTCGAGAGCTTGTTAAGATATTGGAAATGCAAGCTAATGGAACATTTAGTCTTCAGTTATTTTTCTGAGAGGCATGAAAATATTATTCACCTAGAAACATCAAATCTTCTCTGGTTGATAACGGAATTATAAACATTTCTTATCTTTACTATTTTAAAACAAAAGAACGAAAAAATTAAAAAAGGATATTGTAAGCAAAATCTATTCTCCAAGTTGTGTTTGTATCCGGTAAGCATTTCCTCCATAAGGAACCTCGGGTTTTGCAGCACCTTGCTGCCTTGGTCAGCACTCAAAGCGCCGCAAAACTCGTTCCTTATCTGATCAGTTGGAACTGTGTTGTATTTCATTAACTTCCCTATATTGATCTTTAGCATTAACCTTGGATTACGTCACCAGGATTAGTTGGTTCTGGGATAATTGGGGTTGCGCTTCCCATCAACTTGTCGCCAACTGCCTGACATGAAATTCAAAGCCTTCGTCTGATGGACATTAATCCTGAGAGAAGCTGAGACCACAGAGTGAGTCCCATATTACCTCCATTTAGAAATGATATTGCACCCGCGTGAGCTTCTCAACATGAATGCTTTTGAACTATGAAATCGCCAAGGTACAGTGGAGTTAAAATTACTATCATATCTCTTTCCATTTCCCGATCTTATTTTCCCGTTTCCGCGTAATTTGCGGAATCAGTTAGTTGCACACATATCCCCAATTATAAAGGGACAAAATGTTTGTGTAATCTAACACGTGTATATCCACAGCTGAAGGTAATTGCTACTAACTTGAGACCACTGTAACAGACTGAAAATACGGACAATGTTTAGAAGATTTAAATTGTTTAATATTCGAATAGTTAAACCATATCCAAATTCTGAAATGGAGAGTATTGTGTAAAAATCCGTATAAAATATTCTCATTAATTTAGCTACTGAATGTTTCATTTAGAGTTTTTAGAAATCAGATTGAAACTCAAAAACTGATTATTCCAAATATAAACCTCTTTATTAATTCCTTTTACAAGCCTCTTTTATTTTGGAACATATTCCGTGATAATGGAGGTTTATCTTCTTGATACTTTTGTGAACCACTCTCTTTTTATATTAATTGCATTTTGTAATCTGACATCTATTTACTCTATTTGCATCATTAAAGTCTATTTAATGCAATAAACAGAAAATAAAATAACTTCAAATAATTCATTACATCAGTAAAAAAATTAATGAGTAAAATTTTCTTTACGATGTTCCTATTGAAACCCATTACGTTGTATCACTTCCTCCCTAATTAACATACATATCCCAGGGAAATGCTCTCCGCCAAACACAAGTTAAACCACTGATTCACGATACACTGTTGCGATGACTTCGGTATCAAAAGCATTGTCGCGAAAACAAGAACGTCCACTCAATGTTCATCGCTATTAATTCATTTGCGTACTCTTTTTATGAAGTGCGAAATTGTGGACTTTTTAACTCGGAGCACTGGAATTGTCAGATCGTTATTTGTGTATATACCCTACCAACGAATCTAATCTCAGAAACTACAAAATTATATGGAAGATAAATGATAAGTTTTAATTCTTGTATTCAGGAACCGGTGAATGATAAAAAAGTTTGGATTGTTAAGTTAAAATCTTATTACAAAGGATTAAAAGACATCGTTTTCTGGTTTACTTCATTTCAAAGATTCTCAGATGCTATTTTAAATGTTGAAAAAATTTGTGACATTTTCAATAGAAAACTAACATTTTGCGTTGATTGTTTAACGCTAATTTAGCGTCTTTCACGTTATTGTTATCCGTCAGCTCGTATACAAAGTGTCTCTAAGCGTAAAACAATCCGTACTAATACTTCGACTGTACGTTCTTGGCTTATTCTACAGAAATTGGGAAACGTATGCCCGAAACGCCCTATCCAGTTAAGATTTGGATTTATTCAATTTTTGTTTTTATCTTTTTTATTTTTTTGCTTGCCCAGCATATTGATACAAATTAATTAGGTCATTTTACAAAATCAGATTCAACGTGCTTGACACAGATAATAATTTACTGACGACTTTTTCATCACTCCTTTGTCATTTCATGTTCTACTCCTTTGTCAGTTTTTGAAATTCACGGCCGTCAAGGAAAAATGGTCTTATAGGAGCGGTTGATGAGGTGGCAACTCTGTGGGTTCCCGCCGAAACGTAACCTCCTTCATTGCTCAATTGTCTCAGTGTACACACGTTGGATCTGTTGAAAACGTGAAGTGCTTGTTCATGGACCTCACTCCTTTGGGTGCCGCAAACTTCCCCATTTCCGTAGAATCACCCACTTACAGTCGAAAATGTCGTCTGTTTTCGTAGTTCGTCGAAAGAAGGTGGAAGGGCTATTGCAGGAGGACACTCCAGTTTTGAAACTCGAGAGAGGGAGATGCGAAAATGTGACGCTGGCGTGTCACGGCGGTCGCTGGTAGTGAGCGTTCACGTCTTGCGTAAGTATTTTTTTAATTTTTGCTGTGATTTCACCAAGTACCATGTTCCTGTCGCCAAGTGATGAATAAACTGAAGAATAATGAGTTTAGCGTGATTAATAGTCTTTAGCGACCGTGTGAAACTGAAGATCTCTGACCACGATTGCAGTGTCGACGGACAGACTACATGGGACTAATGATTCGAAATCGCATTGAATTGACACAAATGTGAGTTTGTTAGCAGAACAATTCATACAAGTTAAGGAAGATACATCGTAAAGATACAAGAGAGAAGTCGCACGTGATTTTGTGATTGAGTGATGCTTGGCAGCATGGACTTACTGTAAGTCGATATTTCTTTCATGTTTGTGGTTGGGTTTTTTATTGTTAGTTGAATGTTGTGTATTTAGTATCTACTTAAATCATTCATTGCTTAAGACTTTTGACTAACTTATTTCCTTTTGTTTGTTAGAATTTCTATGCTAGTACATGCTATACAGAAGGCACAAATATCTTTGTACTTGTCTGATGCCTTGTTGCAAGGATTTAAGTATTAAAGTTCTTTCTTTTGTAATTTGTTTGTTTATTCTCTGTTGTTTAATTATCGTTTGAAAATGAATTTTCTTTTAATCGTGGATGGATCCTGCTCCTCATTGATTTAAGGAATATTTGTATTAGTAATGTTCCTGATCTCAATTAGGAGAGCATCCAGAGCAATTCAAAAGTTTTGTGTTGGTCCGTATATGAGCGTTTTGGTTAAATTTTAATATAGCTGCAAGTTTCATATTGGTTGAAATGTTACAATAATACTTGGTATTTTTCTTAGTCTACATAAAGACTACCTCTGTTCTCAATTTTATGAAAATCTGCGACTTATGAAACTTCCTTGTTTTGGCAAGGTAACACGTTTATTCGTCTCGGAACATGTCTTCGATGGCATGGCCCTCATCATCAGTGAATCCTTATAATAATATAAGAAAATAAAAAAGTATACATCAAACAGTATTAAAAGGTAAACAAGGGGTATACACAATAAATAAATAAATAAATTAAATTAACGTGATAAAACGTTGATCTACATGAGATTTATATGAATTAAGATTATTGAAATTATTGAGAATATAGTTATAAAGGTATACTAATGATGCAACATGATAAAGGAGATATTATAAACAATATTATGAATTTGAATTTTTTTTTCTGAATGAGAAATAAAACTACAAGGAAACTATCGTGAGTTGAACCGCTTCCTTGAGGGTCGGAAATTTCTGGCAGCATAGTGCAACGGGAAGGGACCGACTCAGTTCTTCTCAGCTCAGATAGTGATGTTTAGACCCTGAGTTGATTTGAAATACGAGTATAATGACCCGAGTGTAAGATAACAAGGGCAAGGTACGGTTATAATATCCTCCGGCTATTTCGAGGCTTGCGTGTGTTCTGTCCCACTGTGTTTGCCACCAACCCCTTTTCTCACGTGTCTCTCAGCTGCTTGTTGCTAAGTCGCCTCCTTGTATGCGGCACGAGTGATGCCGAGGAGGCGCTGGCGGCCGCTGTGATGACTGAGGTTACGAAGTCGCAAAGTCTTCCTTCGAGTTAGACTCTTGGCTTGCTCCGGAAGTTCTTTTACTTTCTCCTGAAACCTCGACCAAGACGCTTCACGAACGACTCGCAAGTTCTGCCCCCGCTTACAAATTCCCGTCAGACCATTGAGTATCAAAGAACTACCGCTTTGAGGTGGTAAAATGTTAATACAGAGCTAGAGAAGGCGCGGACAGCGAGTGAAGAATCAGAACGAGTGTTTTACGTAGTTTGGAGTTTCACTAAAACTTGAAAGTGTCGGAGTTAATATTGAAATTTCTCAGCAATCCAAATAACAGAAGGAAACATAAAACTGCCAGGTGACTGGTTTCAGAAACTCCATCCAATACTAGTACAAATGAAGGAATGAACTCAGGACACTAATATCATAAAAATTTCTTGGCTTAAAACCTGACAATGAAACGTTTTTCACTAGTTTTTTAAACCATGTGGACTAAGAGATCGAAAACTACCGAAAAGGATGAAAGCTATTCCACGAATACTGAACGGGAAGGCTTCATCTTTTCCCATTGCTACAGGTAAAGCTTCAGTTTCTAGGAATAGGTGCTAGGAGCAATGTTTCAGCCACTCGAGGTACAATATATTTAGGAAGGACGCATCAAGACCTGTGCCCTCTCTTTTCATCAACAGTGGAACATTATCGATAGCGAGTTAAAAGTATTGAACATATAAAATTATCTCTTGCTTTGCGCATCTAAGAAGATAACATGAGCGAAAATGTGGATGCTAAGAATGGCTTCACACCAGAGCAATATAAAAAGTATTATTGAATTTTTCTTTCAAACATAGTTGATGTGAAATAGTGAATGTGATAATAAAAGAAAATAAAGTAAGACTGATAAGTGAGGAAAAAAAGAATAATAATTTATTGATCTGCAAGTGAGCAATGTTCGGTGGCAAATACAAAAGAATACGTAATAAAAGGATACATAATATATCAATAAGAGATTAAATTACAAAGAAATTAATTATCTACATGAGGCCCATATGTATGTATATTCACATACCTACCATACACATTTTTCCTTAGAAGATGCGGAGAAAAAAATAAGAAAGAGGAAATAAAGCGAGGAAGAAAAGAAGCTGAATTATCGAGGGAACGGACTAAAAGAAATGAAACCAGCTTTGTCGGGTTACGTGTTGGCAAGGATACCGCCGCGAAGGTAACAGGTGAAAATGGATCTGCGGGATGAGGAGAGTTGGAAACGACGAGAAAAGACGCCAACATTGTTCCGCGGCGCCGTGAAGAGAAGAGGAAGGAAGAAAGGAAGTCGTTCCGAACGCGATCCCCGGGAATTATTGAAGCTTTGGTGGCGAAATCGCCTCTTGTGGGAAAGAGCGTGGAGCATGTGCTCCTGCTGAGCCTCGTCCTTCGGGAGCGAGAGGTGACGTGCGAGAGCCAGAGCCCTATCGCCCATGCTCAGGCACACCGTGCTACGCCGATACGTCGTTTGTGCGGGATGTACTTCGCTTGCAGTTGCGGCTCTCTGGAAATTCCTGGAAGTGCCTGCTGTAAAAACATTTTGCGCTACTCTTTCGGAGCGAGGTGGCTGTTCTTGTTTTCGCTCGCGCTGAATGGGAACGCAATGATTCAGAAGTCTGCAAGCTCTGTAGATTGTACTAAGTATTACCTGAATTTTATGAAATTCACACTACGAATTTCTTGAAATTTCTGCCGTCAGTGACTTATTTTCGTAGTCTTTTCTTCTTTACGAGATTCAGATGAAACATTCATTTTTAAGGCTTTTAAGTCTATTTTTAATCTCAATTGAATTCTCATTGCAGAAACTTTCTTACATGGTGTACTTACAGAAAACTGATGCAATTTTATATATTGAGCTAGTGTAATAATAGCAGATAATCTAAGGTAGCGTTTTTATTAGATTTTTAGTCGTCTACTTGTATTACTAATACCCTTAAAGCAATATCTCACCTTCCAAGTGGAGTTTTCCTGCAAAACTACCCATCAAATGAATTATTTAAGGTTTTCACAATGAAGAATTTCTGACCTTAATAAATAAACTCTTCCAACAACTATGTGTCTCAATTTATAGACAATCAATTTCCAGGCATTGATTGTCTATAAAGGCAATTGCCTGGAAATTAATTGTCTATAAACTTCTTATTTTTAAATTAACTGCAGTCCTTGACATTGCTGAAACCCAAAATGGAAATCATAAACCAACAAGTTTAAAACCGACACATAAATTGATCTATTGTTGGAATCGCGTGTATATTGTTATATTATTATTTATTAATTAATGAAAAGTAAATAAAATGACTTGATATAACAATGTAAATGAAATTAGTTTAATTTTTCCGTATGTAACATATTGCGAAATCTTAGTTTGTCTTCTCGTTATTTCGCTAATAAGCTTAAGTTTAAGTTTTGAGACTGTAAATATTTTGGATGGATTGAAATAGTAGACAGTCATTCGTGACTGCTAGCGTGTTTTGGCTTTTCATTTCATTTTAACTTGAAGTTGTACATTGTGGCAAGAACGTTGTGTTGTCTTATTTTTTAACTTCTAACACTATTGGTACACTAATATTACTTTTGATAATTTATTGAAATTAAAGAGGGCCTGCGTTTTTCTCCATAACGTCTCCACTCTCATCATGAGTGTAGCCTTCATGGTACATCGTCCCAAGGAATGGTAAGGGATAGTAAGTGTTCGCCGAACATCAACGTCCGATGTACAGTTACGTGCAACAAATCAGTAAGGTTTATCATACAAAGCAATGCATATTTTTACCTTCAAATTTCAAAAATTAGATGGTTAATTGGGAATGAGGTGAGCTTTATAATAAACACATGTTCACGAAGGAGTAGATAAAGGAAAGTTTTAAAATAATTGGAACAAACATTTCAGATTAATATCTCACATTTCTTTAACTATCGATTTTGAAATCTCAGTCTAAAATATATTTAATATTTTAAATAAAATATGTAAAACGATTTTAAAAGTATTGTTCCCACTAACTCGTGGACTAATTAAAATAATTATAAAAATGTTAATATAACGCGCACAGGACTTTATGTATTTAATGCAATATGTCTAGATTTGTTCTATACTTTCTCAAACGTCTTTTATCGTACGTAAAACTGTTCTTGCTCGGTGATATGTGGAAAAAAATAACATGATACCTAGGAAATTAAACTATCTTGCACACTTATCTGAAATTGCTCTCTAATTACAACCAACGGTATATGCAAGATATTATAGGTGCTATCATTCACCAAAATGGTTAGCTTTTTAAAACTATTTCATTTTTTATTATTTAAGTCAGTATTAGTCGTGTAAATATGTATCTTTGTTTTAGCTTCTGATTCATGAATAAGAAATATATTTATATTATGAAATACGCAAGTCCTGTTACCTCTTGGAGTATGACGGAAGAGTCTTAGTATGGAAATGAGGAGTAAGGAAGATATTGGTGCCGAGGAGGCGTACATTTTTTATTGGAATCTCGGAGAAATTGTCACGAAGTTTTGAGTTAGCGAAGGGAAGTTCCCAGACTGAATCCGTCGCGCTTGAAGAACGTGGAGTTTCACCATTAACTTACCTCTTCATATCTCGCCTTCTCTGCATTCATTGATTAACATCATTTTGTATTTCTTTCCGGACATCTTTCTCTCCCAATTCATTTGCCTCCCCCTCGTCCGTGTTCAACTGCCGTTTTCTCGTTTTCCACCTTCGTTCTTTTCCCCTGCCTTATTTTCGATCAAATACCATTTCATTTTGTAGAGTACCTCTGTAACATCACACCTCAAACCCTGATGTGGTGTTATTATTTCTTTGGTAGAAGCGGGATCCACGTAAATACCAAAATTCCTATGGTAGTTTTTGTCGCTGCCACCAGCTCGGTTTCTCGAGCAACCAAACTCGAATGTAATAATAATAAATATGATTTATTACAAATTACATGAAATCTGAATTGTTTACAGACACAAACTCCCAAAATTATTAATACATCTAATAATCTATTAGACAAATAATGCTGACAGAGAGCATTGTTTATACTTTGTAAAATATAGTTGAAGACAACTAAATTTTAAAAAACTCTCAGGTTATCTGTTCCTTCGAAAAGATAAGTTGTTTTCCCCCAACAACTAACTGATACTAGTTACGACCCTCGCACCTAGTAAGGAGTTCATTAAGTCTACCGCAGCAGCCTTAACAATCCTTTGGTCTCCACGACCTGAACTTAGTACAGTCACTTGTCCGTGCTGACGGATCTCTACGTTCCTTTGTAAAGCATCCCCGAGAAGCTTCACTCCTCCCAATATATACTGTACGACGTCACGTGATCAGTGAATAACCACGCCTTCACCACCACCGTGAAAGCACTTTTTTGTGTCACCCCTTTCGCTTCTAGGAATGCAGAGGACGCGCCGTAGAGGACGAATCGTCATGAGCGTCACCTAGGCGCTTCGCAAACACCCTTTTCGTTCTTCATTCATTTCTTCGTGAAATTCGTCTTTAATTTAGGTACACCTGAACCCCCGTGGGTCAACGTCACCGACTGCATTCTTCGAATACACTGGTACATACTTTTCTTAAGATGAAAAGTGTTCGTTCGAACAATACCTCCACACGGAAAACTCGTCGCACGTCCGTCTTAGCGCTGACCGGCCACTTATTGTAATATTCTTAAAGGCATCCGGCTTGGGAAATACAAAGAGCTAATTATATTTCGCAAGTTGATGGCATGTCCTGGCGCCGACGTTACAACCTCTATAACTTAAACGTATCTTTTCGAGTTTTCGTATCTTTTTTTTCTCGTACGTACCTAAATATTTTCTTCTATCCAGTAGCAAATCTAGGCTTTTCTGCATGGTACGCATGCATGAGGGTTACGGGAAAATAAAATAATGCGTTCGGAACAATATAACAATTTAAATATTCTATTTTTTCTTCACTATCTCCGAATATGGCAAAATATTGAACAAAAAACATAAATCATAGCAAAATATTAATAGTTTTGTTATACATTTTTGAGTTATTTAAGTTTGTTATAGGGAGTCATTATGTCCATCACTCCCCGTTCTCCTGTATTACACATGCATCTCTTTTTCATTTCCTGTATTATTTAATTATATTATTATATCATTGATTTCTTCCCTTTCAGTTTCTTTCTCTCAAGCTCAATTCTCGTTCACATCTTTCTCCTCTTCCTCTTCTCAACGAATCGTTATTTATGATAATGTATCAAAAGCGTGCAATTTATTGGCTTTTAATGGCGAATGTATAAGCGTGCAATTTATTGGCTCCAGCGTTTAACCAATACGAAGGCAAGTAAGCTTTTGATTAACATTCGATTAGCAATTACGCATTCTCTTTTATTAAATTTGGGTGCGTAATTCGTGTCGCAACTACTATTACGCACAACAGGTTTCCAATAGGTTTTCATGTCCCTGAAGGCAATCTGTGGGGGCTGGAAATGAGTTACCTCTAAAAACATTAGGGTCTAAATATAAAACATCAAACTTGATAGGGAAAGCAACAACAATAATAATACAGTTCTGCTTCTGATTATCATTAACACGGTGACTTATGAAACTAGCATACTATTATGATCTCATTGTTTATTCTACTCGACTCCGAGAATTTTATGATATTCTAGCACTCCTGTCATTCTTTAGTTTTGTATACATATTTTATGTAATCTTCAATCTATTATAAACCTAATATTGTTATTGTCAATGTATTGTAAATACATATAACTCACAAAACTGATTATTTAGAAAATAAATAATGAACCTCTCAATTTCCTGTGATAATAGAACCAACTTCAAGTTCCGACATACATTTATATTCCCTTTTACTATCAGCAATACTATTTCACTTTTGAGAGGAGGATATCACTGAACTGCGAAAACGAGATAAATGTTTGGTAGAGCAAATTTCCGTCTATAGCCGGAGATAGTCGCAGCAATTAGCCTTAGGAACCACTTTATAATTGACAGTCTGGACGGTGTGCAGCAATCTGAGATAATTTTTAATGAAAAAAATAATTTTCCACTTCATGATTTCACCAATATCGACTCAGTCACAATAAACGTACATGTAGATTTCACACAAGCTATTATTGGCACCAATAATCACTCGAGCATCGAGTAATCAATAATTATCAAACGCATTTTAAACAGTTACTTTAGGCAATTTCATCTGAACATAGGAATATTCATAAAGAGATGTTACTAGACATTCGAAACTGTGTTGTAGATTCCTGAATAATTGTTGCAATTGAAGTCAGTGCACATTTTATGCATTTCTATGATATTACCTTTGTTGTTTTTTTCACGTCTTATGGCCAGGTTTAAGCCATGAGACTTGCTCTTCCACCAGACTTGGGAGAGAGAATTGGGAATGAGAGATGTTGGGTATGCAGCGAAACGTGTAATACCTTGACTGAAACCGATGAGGGTAATCTCAGCGGAAAACCTCACCTAGTTCTGCCGAGCAAGGTTAGAATCTGCGCTCTATCGCTCAAAGGTATCCCGGAAGGTGTGTGAACTAGTGAACGGTATATGAACTAGTTCAGAAACTTGAAACTTCAATCAAGTTAACTTATTTTTCAGTATGAAAAAACAATGAGATAGCATTTTTTCTGTACTCTTTAGGAATGAACAGTCATACTACAAAAATTCCCAAGATTTTAATACGAACTGACTTATGGATTTACCTTAATGGGCGAGAGAATTCTAGATTAATTATTTGTCTTTAATTATGTAAATTAACGAGAAGTGTAGAGTAATTACACTAGAAAACATTAGTTAAATGGAAACCTTTAGTATCTATTTGGAGACTCGCTCGTTAAACGCAGATATACATCAAAGGACCGAACGAACAATCGAAACTTCCTGTATCAACCTTTATGAGTATTTTCGAGAATCAAAAGTCATCACTCTCATTTAATATTGCAGATCAAAGGCTACTTCAAGAGATCAGATTGGACGAAAGTTTTGTTAATAGCATAGTCTCTGCACGAATAATGAAAAATTTCTTTTCCCTCATGGATGACTTGCTACCTCTCATATCCCGTGGAGAGCGGAGGGGTGTCTCGCGCCACATCCTCCACGTTATCCTCCTGAAATTCTCCAGCCCCTTCCACTGCTATGCATGCTTGAAAATGCCATCAGACGCTCTTATTACCCGCTACAGTGAACATTTATGATTAAAAATCCAGCATGACCGTAATAGCAATTTGGGAAAGAGTGTGATCGGGATATTATGGTTTATCCGATTTGTCCTCTAGGGCGCTTTTCATGACAAGGGACCTCTCATCTCCTTCTCAACCCGTTTCGCATTGCCAAATCAATGGGACTATACGTGGGTAACTCGCATAACCTTTTGATACGGGAAATCGGCCATGTTTCCATAGTAATAGGAATAATATTATAGAAATCACGACGTTTGATCAGGGTTGGAGATAAATTGCTCAATTTGAATCCTAAATGTATGATCGAAAAACATATCTGGTTTGAAATTAAATATAGCGTAGAGTTGTATCTAGAATTGTAAGAGGTCTATATGAATACCTGGATGAGAACTGCCATTTTTTCCAGATATATCACGATTAATTTCATGAAAGTAATGAATAATTTTAGTTTCAGTGGCTTATACAAAATTGTAGTAAAAACCTCCTGTCAGCTTCTGTGTCGTAGTTGGGATGCGGTCACTGACAAGCAAGACGAGGGAAGCAGGGGTTAGTGGCGCCTACGCTGCCTGCGCTGTTGTATGCAGGTCTGACGCGGCCTCACTAATGAACTTTTCAATAATAAATGAAATATAAACAGGTCCGCGGACAAGATGGATGGAGATCCCCGCCGCGCTCTCTGGCAATGCCTGCTACCCACCTGGCTACGAGGCGGTGCTTCATCCCTTCCTATCTAGAGAATCCATGGCATGGGTGTGTCACCTCTCCCTGGGAGTACCCTCTATCTACAGGTCATGCCGAAGCCATTGCTTGGCTGCCCTTCAATTGATTTTTCAATTCAAATATACGTTGCTTCACCTGGAAAAAATATGAATACAGTAATCCAAAATAGAATTAAAATAAGTTGTGTAGCGCAAACACAGGTTTACATATTATACTAGGTGAAATAAATAGGAAATTCCTTCAGAGAGGACCAGACTTGAAATTTCCATCACTTATACATGAACCAACATAAATAGCGCTTTATGGATTCAGACATATTTTCTCAAATTCTGTGATAAAACTATTAAAGTAGTATCTTATTTTCTAAGTTAAGACGTTGTAGGATTTCAAATTAATTTATGATACATGAAAAGGTCTTCGTATTTTCATTGTGTCTGCATGTTTTTCTATTTTTTCTTGCATCTTCTTCTGTCACGTAAACACTTATTTATTATCCAGTCCGTCACACATTCCCATTTGCGTTGTTTGTTTGATTGATTTATAGTTTTACTTTCACTCTCCTCTGAAATTTCTCAATCCACAATGCAAAAATAGCTATTCCGGAAAACATTACAGTATTTGACACGAATATTCTAACAGACACACGAACTACTTAGTGCAGATAATTTCTTCTATTATAACTGGATCACATTGCCAATCCCTGTCTTCATTCGCCATATCGTGAACCTATCGTCCCGCTTTGTAGTAGTGAACTTCGCTCCCGAACTTACCATCATTGTCTCCCTTGTTCTGTTTCCCTCGTTAACCACTGCTACTCCCATTCATCCCATTTGTGCCTGCAAATGTGTTCTGCTCTCCACGTCTATCTGCCACTGACCTCGCCACTGTGTTTCCGGAACTCATCCTCCCCGGACAGATTTTATCTGCTCATCATGTACCGGAGTGTGACGCAACTCTCACCTCACAACGCCCCTTAACCTTCCCCGCCATTAGTTTCCCTGTGAGCGCTGGGGCTCTGTCACTCTTTTCCGCGCCGGTCGGTCCCCAGTTTGATGTCCGGCATCGACAGAGCCACCGCATCCGCGGTCTGCGATAATATTGTTTATTGAGCCGCTCGTTAACCGCGCAGTCAGCGGTTAGTCCACTGAGCGCTCGACATTGCTGTGCCACCTATTTTCTCCTCCGTTTACTCTGCCATCTCTCACATCCTCCCTTCTTCTCGTTTCGTACCTCGTTTAAACATTTTTGTCCTCTTTGGAATTCTCATATCAGTACTTCGTCCTTCTTTCCGTATATTTCCTCCTCTTCTCATTTTCATCGTCGTGTCCCGTCAATTCACTCTGATATTGCTGCGTCTCCCAGATAATTGGATGAAATTCAGTAGTAAGCTTTGTTGGATTTTTGTATGCGAGCTATTACCTGCTAAATTTGCTTTTATCAAGAAAGTATTTTATATACGTGAAATATAATGAATATGCTCTGCTATTAAAACTCTCTGAAGGAATGTTAGAGTGGTACTGCTATCCACCAGTTTACTGAGGCGTTTTGAAAAATAAAAGGATGTTCCTGAACAAGTTTTAAAATATTTGCTTTTTTGTTAGAACGCAATGTTCTATAGAAACTAATTATTTACCCTAATTAGTTCACCGCGTATATAAAAACATGTTAACATGAGTGAAATTGAACCCATTCATTATTTCCAAGAACTATTTTTGTTAGTTCAAATCATAATTAAAAAGGGTTTGAATAAAAAAGTATAATGATTTCATTTTCTTGCAGATTTGAACAACTAATTCATCCCCGTGGAATCGAGAGTAGTTCACTCAACATATATAAGTAAGTATAAATTATTTTTAAACTTCTCCGTAATTGAAAATCATTTTATTTCTGTCCAAAGGGCGTTGATTAAATGGGAGATATAAGAAAATAATTGTCTCTGAAATTTTTAGCACCCATGGAAGGAATATGACCAAAACTATTTTTTCTCAGACACAGATAAATGTTTGAAGCAATATGACAATAATAGAACGTCTTCAGTTGTTTTGTTTTGTTTGCTTTGCGTAATATTGAATGAATTACACAGTCAGTTGGTTAGTAACTTAGTCCAGTGATGAGTGAATCAGTAGCTCTATTAAACGAGAAAACAGCAAAATTGTGGAACATTATAAAATACGCGCATTAAAAATTGCGAAATATATTTTTGTAACTTTCGTTAATTTTTATCACCTTATCAGTCAACTGTGTGTTATTCCACTCAGCCAGTGTATTAGGTTAGCATATTACACGTAGGCAACATTGTTGAATTTTTTATCACGGACATGAAATTGTACGATAAGTTTTGGTGGTCATATTTTTTTCCAAAAGGTTATGTATATCCTAAGTAAGAAAAAAATGAGTGTCAATATTGTGTAATAGTTTTACATTATTTTTAGAAAAAACACTGAATTACTTTGAATGGAATCCTTGGTGAAACACAGCTCAGAAGTGTTTCTACGATACACACAAAAAAGTCGAATTACCTGTAGTTGTTCGTTGTTTATTTGGCTAAAGGAATGTTACCGTGCAGATATCTCATTACATACACAAATAGACAGGATAAAGGTTTACGGGTATTATATCAAATACTACCAATCAATTTGGCTACATTCCAAATTTTCGAAACGATCAATAAAACAATAGAATTGTTCCAAATCACCCGTGTAATATGCTGACCTGTAGGAGGGATTATTCAATTAAATATATTAAAAGCATACGACGTTTATTGGTCGATAATTCTCGTTTTCTTTATTTCCATTTAACGTTTCGTCCACAAATTATAGACTTTAAGTGTCTTGTCTACTACTGAAGGTCATATATTTTTAATACATTAAAATGGTGTAAGAAATCAATGAATGTCAATACATTGTCATAGGTAATATTATATATTGGTAAAATGTTATTGACCCTTAGACAGTTACAAAAATGATTCTAGAAATGAACCCAGTCCATCCACATGTCGTAGTGGCCACGTTCTCCTCTCCTTCCGGAAGATCGTCTCCGAGCGCTGCGAGTACGAGGGACTTGCGCCACCACGTTCCGCTCCTCTCGTCTCTTGCCACCTGCTGCACTCCGCAAGATCCCACGTTTTCGCCAGCCTTCCTCCGCCGCCCACGCGCTCCCTGTGCCTCCCCACTCCTCCGGCTGCAATGGCAACGCTCGGCTCCAGCCCGCGACATTCGCAGCGCAACCGCCGCAATGACGCAACGCAACGCGCGCAGCCGCGGCGGCCCACAAACACGCTGGCCAACTTTCCTTGTTGCTCCGCCTCACGCACGCACGGACGAGCGTGGATTCGCTGCGGCGCGCGGCTACGCCACCGCCGTCGCGCCGCTTTGCCGTTGTTTAGGTTTCCGATTAGGTTTTCTGCCGCGTTCGTCAAGCCCACTTGATTGTTCTGGCTCGTGCTCGAGAGTTTGATACCAACTATAAATGGTAAATAAATAAATTACAATCAAAGTAAATTATTATCAAAAAAGCTGTGCAAACTGCGTATGACGTGGAGGTCAATAAACTAATTTACTCTCCAGAAGCAAGCAAGGGACAATCCCATCAATTCCGATCGTGGGTCCTAGGATCATATATCTACATGATCAAAGATATGACAGTGTAAAGCACAAGCGTTGATCATAGTTCAACTGTGGTCATCTATGACATAGAAATACATCATATCTTTGATCATAAAGATATATGACATAGAAATATGACCGTGTAATACCGGCGTAAGGCAGAGGTGGATTTAACATTTCAGCACACTCTTAAGGTAAGAATAAAAACAGTTTGGTACGTGTTATAATATTAATGGAGTACCCAAAGTTGTATGGAATAAAACAGAAAAAATTATTTCAGGAATATGCATTATTATCAATATTGATTATTCGGAAAATATTGTTTACACGTTGTAACTATTAAAATTACTCTAAATTCGAGTTTAATTATTACGATAGACCGCCGCTCCTATGCAAGAATCTCGAGAGCCTATAAAAAATCCGCCTCTACGCTAAGGAAAACCGGAGAAAAACCCGGGCCAGGATGGATTATATTAGTATACTATTAGATTGCGAGCGGTAAGGAGCGGAGAGGGCAGACTTCTTAAAAGGTTACAATAATTTGTATGTTATGTTTAAGGAATAGGGAACGTTTAATAAACAGTAAAGAAAAATTTGATATCTTTCATCGATGTGTAATACAGATAGGGACTATTAGGGATATATTTTCGGATTAAATAGGCACAAAAAAATTCAGTATTAGAATAGATAGATAAAATTTTATTTTTGTCATGACAATTGTTGAAGACAAGGAAACGTCTTGGGGATAAATAAATGAAAAAAACATCTATTCGTAGTGGGTTGCGCATTCACGTCTAGGGGAACATAAAATTTAAATTTATCTTCAAATAATAAGAGTGGTTAGTTTTTAGTCCCATATTGATATGGTGGCCTTTTTCACGCTTTTATTCCCTTTATTTTCTAGTAAATTTCCCTTGAGTTATCTACAGAACTATCATGTATAAAATCGACTTTTTTTCTTCTCATTCCTCCCAAATGCACACGAATATTATCACTGATACCAGAATGAAGTTTAATTTGTTATAGAGCAAAATAGAAAAGCTCATTTTGAAGGTCATTTACAAGTGACATTATCGACCTCTTTCAAAATTGTGATATTAAGACTGAGGATGCGCACCAAAATCATGCTCAGGCGCCTATCTTGACGTCTCAGGAATCTTGATAGAGGGGACTCTATATATTTTGTTTCAGTTGGTATTGTGGAAGTCAGTACAATGAAGTGTCCGCAGTACTTTCTTGTCAGATGTTATCTGATGGGCTGACACAGACTCACAACTCTCTAATGATGAAATTATAACGTCCTCGCCTATTTATTTTACCTACCCCTGCTTTCTCTAATGCTGACGTTTACATTTCGTTCCTAAGTATAATATGTATTTGTTACTATTTACGATATCGGTGAAAACTATGCATTTCTAACTTCGCTGCCCAATTCGGAGTTTTGAAAGAAACCATAAACATATTTCAACTAATATAATTTCAGACTCTATGAGAATATTTCGTATTGTTCATGAAGTCTTCATGTCACTATTAAAAAGTGAACAGCATTTTTTTTATTTGTCAATACCTGTCCTAGAGAACAGAGATAATGAATAAACTTCTCTCGCATCGATAAATCTGGATTCGGAAAAGTAGTTGGTCCAAATCCTATACAGCCCTTCTTGGTTACTGAGAGAAGAGAGAACCTCAGACAGTCCAGCTATGCAGTTTTACCTCCCGCAATGTCTAGAGCAAATGGAATATCATAATAAAGACTCGGAACTTTATTCCCATACAGTATTGTTAGCTCTACCTCTTTTTTTCGGTGAGTATGTCAGGTGTTGCAAAATTTGAGAAAATACTGCAAAATCCGGACATTTATTATGATGTGGTACATATTCTGTACTATGAAATTTTATCGTAGATTTAGAGTTTGTCTTCAAATGCATGTCTACGTAACTCCACACTGATATTTCGGATTCAGATGCCTAATACACAGAACGCTTTTAGGTATTTGGCTAATATGAAAGCACTTTGAAGTGTAGTATTTCTGTCTGTATACCATCTTTACGATTTATTCTCATAAGAGTGAATGTTTGCAGTTATTTTTATTTCTTCTATTGATAGGAATTTTATAATATCAATCCATTATTCCTAACAACTGTTTATTGGTACAAATTTGATAAAGTACTCTCATGTACACTATTAGTCTCCAAAATCAACGAGTACTTTTGGAACACTTACAGTTCTGCATAAGGTTATTTGAAATTTAGAGTTAGAAAATTTATGTAAGGAAATATGTAAAATATGAAAACCATTAGCATTTATATGGATTTAAAAAACGTTAATACAAGATGATGTGCTATTGATCTGATATCATAAATTGAAAAGTAATTTAAATTGTTGACAAATAAAAAGAATTGTAAGTGATGTGATTCCACTTCATAAACACATTTTGAAGCGATATTTCATTCTTTATAAACATGTACAGTCATGTATGTTGAGGTGCAAATGTATGACTAAGAAGTTTTTGCAAAGCGATTATCATGAAAAAGGTACTCATGTGCTCTTTGGTCGACTAAAAGTATTCGAATGTTATGTAAACCAACGGCCTACATTTCCAAATGTCTCATTTCCGAGTGTCCACGGCCAACATTTCCATCTAAACAATGTCACTAGAACAGGAGAAATGAAGACAAAAATATATTATTCCTTGTCATTTTAACTATTAATTAATAAATTCCTAATAATTTCTTGAATATTGAATATAAGAATGCCACGGTTGCAACGAACGACATGTTTTCCATGATATAATTTCATATGCGTGCAGTTGACGATATGTTTTGACAATATCTCTTAAGGTAGTTATGTCGGGTAATATTAGTCAAATCATTCAAAAGTCTAGTGAACTTTCTAACTAGTCTAATTTATGTGATGACTTTCGGTCAGGTGAAAATGGCGACGAAGCGGGGTTCGCATTCGGTACTCCTGCTTTGATCGGAGGGATGTTGACCACTACACCACTCATTCGCCTTCCACAATTGTACACCATTTCCATCCAGACTGCAGCCATTTTCACGTGTAGGTACACGGAGGAAATATATGTGTAGTCTAATTTACGTCTAGGGACTAAAAATGACAATATTATTTGTAACAAAAAGTTATTTATAAAATAAGAAGTATGAACCAGGAACTCGCTAACCTGATCGTTAAGCAGTGTCATTGGTGGACAACCCCCTGAGACTAAACACGAGAACAAGACGCCGTACGCGGCAAAGGTTAATATCTCTTCATGGATGCCAGTTGACCTCAATAAAAATTATATGAAAATTCAATACAGATTTTTTAATGCAGAGTAAAAAATGTCCATGCATTTAAATGATTTGGAAAGTAATTTATTTTCGAAAACAAATATTCATTGTATTTCATCCAAATACTTGGTAATTGTGGAGTATTAGCAACAGTATCAAAGACTAATAAAACTATGAGTAACAAACAAACGACGTTTAATTTATCAGTCTTCCATCCAAATGTTAAATTGTTTTTACATAGTTTCAATGGCTGATATGGTGTTTTAAAAGTTAAAATTGACATAAGCATATTTTATTGTATATATTTATACAAATTTTAAACATTGTAAAGATTTCATTATCTGTTGGCAGAAGTATTTTCAATAAAACGTGTTGCTGAGATGGTATTATAAATGGTAAGGGATAGAAAATATTCTGCAACGCGCAATTAAGTAGAATAGTTATTTTACATTATGTAATATATTTTGGGTACATGAATCAAAAGACACCCATTCTGTTATTAATATCGTAGATTAAAGTCTCGAAAGGCTTAGCGTCTTGGAAGAGTTTTAATAGCAGAAGAGAAGAAACTTCAAAGAAAGTGCGGTGAATAAAAAAGAGAGAAAAGCAAGATAATAAAAAATCTTACGAAACAAAGATAAAGCTATCCTATTTCAAGCCATATTGTAGCTTATGATTATATTATATCCTCGCTTGCATCAAATACTGCAAACTTAAAGCATGTTCCGTCGTAATTATGGTATCCTAAAACCATATTCTCAGTTACCTTTAGAATGAAAGACTTTAGGACAACACTTGACTGTTTCAGAGAAAGTTAGAATATTCTTAACGTATGTAACATAAAAAATAAATTCATAAGCTATTGTTAGACCCAAGAATATGTGAATATGATTTATCTACCCTTATATAAAGATATTAACTACTGAATTATTTCCAAGAAACATTCAAAGAATTTTCGAGAAAATAAAATAAATATTGACTGAATGCCGTTGTGTTTATAAAAGTACATTTCATATAGACCAACTTATATCACGTCCTACATTATAACTATTAAAAAGTTATATCCTTTTATACTCAGCTCTGTTCAGAAGTGAGTTCCGTTGTAAACGCATTTCAAATATCAACGCGTGCTTAGATAAGAGTTCGCGCGATGAACTGTACCTGGAAGAGACCTCGACTTGCTTAAGATTTGTGGGCGGAGGGCCACGTTGCAACCTTTGCGCCCGACTGCGACTGATCGTGAAGCTGTTCGCCTCATCCTCCGCTTCCTCACTTCACCGTTCACCTTCTCCTCCCCACGGGATCTAGTCCTCGGCGGTCAGGAGAGTGAGATGGTGAGCGCGAGATACGCCCCAGAAAGTGGCGACCCCCGTGATGCGAAGCACTTGATATAGAATGAGATCCACACAGTGTATGATGAGGATATGGTATGATATAGAATGAGATCCACACAGGGGTGGATATGGGGGATCAATCCCCTCCCAAGAAATTAAAAGAAAATTGTACTTTTTTTCAATTATTTGTATGCGAATTCACACACATCCATATGCATAATTATTAACATATACACATGTAGACATAAAAGTAAATATGTAATTGTGTTATCCCCCACCCCTCACTTGAAATAAAATCCTCAGTACGAGGTTATACATTTATACCAAATTTCAATCAATTCTGACAACGGGAACGGGTTCAAAAGTTACTCGCAAGATATTAACTAGACAAACATACTAACAAACACACATGTGAATTTAAATAAAACTTTCTTCTTCTTCTTCTTATTATTATTATGTTCTTCTCCGTAACTTCAAAGATTGTAATTAATTGCTTCTACTATTCATTCCTGGTGTTTCATTGCATCTTGTATCGTTCCCGGAACACGATTCATAAAGATTTCATATTTAATTGATATTAATACAGGTACATACTTCTCCATCTCTCTTCCCCATCCTCTTCAGATATGCATTAAAATTCCCTTGACCGGAGACATTCTGTAAAATATTAATTGGGTACGAATCATTTTCTATTTGTATAAGCCAAATTGCACATTTCGTATATACTGAAACAGCACTATTCTTTCTTTTACTGTTTTCCATCGAATATCCTAACAACGAAGCTACACGATTGTTAGTTTTCTCTTCCATTGTTAATTAATTCTAGGTCGTTTAACTGTGTTACCACTATTTTCCTTATTATGTATCTGTATCCACGAACATGTACAACCACATCCGTTGACCTTATTCTTAGTAAAACTGTAGAGCTTTGGTCGTTAACGTTTTGCAAAATCTACACCAATTTTAATAGGATCACCCTGAGCAAACTCGTTAACCTTCTTTCCACACATGTATAGTTGGCAGCATATTGATTGGTATATGAACAATAAATTCAAAATATTGTGGTATAGTATCACTAATCTTTATTATTAGTAATTAAATTGAAAGCTTTAGGATTTGAAGCCTGTGAAGCGTTGAACAACGTCAATATACACAGTTATGTTACATAAGTGTTAAAAGTCCTGAAGATGGTCAGCAAAAGACCTTTTTCTTTAATTAATAAAAACAATAAAGATTAAGGATCCTATATCACACTATTTTCAATTTATTTATATATTGCAACTATACTATTCCACTCCATACTCTTGCACAATATGTTACTATACTTTCTAAAGCATGTTTATGAATTTAATATACATCAGTATGCTCTAGAGTATCTTTTGTTCTCACATCCTGTAATATTTGACAGAAAATTCTCTGTATTTTCTTTGAAAGATATTCGATATGTTTAGTGAATAATAGCTTTTCGTCTATTACCACACCTAAATATTTTATTCTCTTTTAATTTGCACCTTCCAATCCCCCAAACGAATAATAGGGTTTGTCCTCCTTTCCTGTGGCGTCCCAAAAACTATATGTTCTTTCTGGAGTCAAATTATTTTTCCCACTTGCCTCTGTGCATACCTCCACAGCTCTAGTGCAGGGCCGTTCACATAGACCGATCGGGAGAAAGTAGCTCCGAGGAGCGGCAGGGCAAACAGCTGGAGCGCATGACGGAGCATCGCTGCGAAGTCGTGAGACACAGTGGCTCTAGCAATATGACGGAAGATGCGTTGTTCTGAAAGCAAATCCTGGTCATCTTTTAATTCTGAACGGAAATATTTGTATCTTTCCTGTGGATAGTGGGGGGATCTACCAAATTCTGAGTGTGCCACAAAATATTATTCCACATTACGGGGTTTAATTTACACCGGCATTTTATTTGCACATTCAGAACATGAGAAGTGCAGAAATGAAGAAATCAAAGCAGTAATACTTTACACGAAAATTAATTTACGCGTAGAAGTTACTTTTTATTTTTTCACATTATTGATAAAACATCAGAAAAATTAATTTGTTTCAACGCAACAATCAAGTAATAATCAAACCACTAAGCATGTGATATATTTGAGAGTAGGTATATGTATCTATTAACACTTAAGCGTGGACCACAAAAGTGTTTACGATTTTTCGCACTCGAATACGTGTAAAAATAGACTTGAAAGTTATTTATTCGATTATAATTTTAAATGTGTTCTGATATTAAATTGCACTTAATCATGTGCACCACACAATTAAGGCTTAGAGAAAAATCGAAGAAATGTAAAAAAAATTGTTAGAATATATAGCACCATATTTTTCTAGCAATCTTCTTGAATATGTTTGCTTCTCTTATTGTAAATGCTAAAATTTATTTATTTTCTGTTAAAAGATACCATTTGAAAGAAATTTTCATGAGTTATTTGTGAATTTAGGTTGTTTAATTGTGTTATTTTCAGTTCATAAATTATTGAAAAATTAAAGTTAAAAAGAATATTATGTGAAAATATCATTTTTGTTTAGATATTAGAAACTCTTGTAGTTGCGTATTTTTTGATTCTTTGGTACCAGAAGATGATATAGGAAACATACATTTGAATGCACTGAAAATACAACAATGGTGAAATCATCTTATAGCGTACATATATGGCGTAGTGCCTAACGCGCTCGCCTTCTACCTCTGGGGACGCCGGTTCAAACCAAGTAGAATCTGAGGTGGTGGACGGAGCGGTGTTCGCGGCAGGTTTTCTCGGGGTTCTCTGTCATTCCACCACAACATTCACCCCCATGGCATTTATAATCACCGCTTCAGGGGAGGTGCGGCAGGAACGGCATCCGGCACCCTAGTATTCCCCATCCAAAACCTAACGAAGCATCATATATCCCCATTCGCCGACCCCACATGAAGTGGGAGAAGGTTAGGTAGGTTAGGTGAAATGATCTTATATTAATATTCAGTAACGTCTTCTACTATCCAGATTCGGGAAAAATGAACATAATATGATGTAAACATAAAATGATACAGTAATACGAAATAAAATAAATAAAGAATTTTATAACAACGAGAATTAAAACTAAACTCTAATGGATCTTTAAGGTACTCACTGAACTTTGACTCGTAATGTTGGTGTACTACTTATTGAACATATTGGCGACGCAATTGTTAATTATGCATCACTAATGGCAAGTTATAGATATTTTGTAAAAATTTGCTATAATATTCCCGGTATTTGCATGTAACTATATAATATTTTGCGAATAAAAATCATTTTGCAAAATAAACTATTATGGGAGGGATATAGTATAGTAGTACGATTAAGCTTAAACCCAAACATTCAAACCTACCCCAAATTGTTCTATACCTTCCTCTTATTTAGTGCAAAAAAGTTCCCCCGAATTCCTGACGCTTTATTTGGTGTGAGAGGGTGAAAAAGGGTGAAATTACCCTTTTCAACAGTTTTTCGCAAATATCTCGCAAACTATGAGGCCTAGCTAAACTTTTGAGATATATTAAATTTATGTACATTACATTTTCAATAAAAATTGCTCTATACATCTTGGTACTGCGATCAACGGTTACGGAGATATGGAGGGGACAAAAGTATGATTATATCACCATTTCCTACAAATTTCTGGAAATCACTTGAAAATCGCAAGTTTAAATACATGTAAATGCTATTTTGACCATAAATTTATTATTCATTATAATATATAGTCTCGGTAGCTAAATATGCTCACTTGTTACGAAGAAACCCCGGGTTCGATTGCCCGGGGGGTGGGGGGTATTCAGAAAATTTGTTTCACTTCAATGGCTGATATCATGTAGCTAAGATAAATAAAATGACCCTCTGTGACTTACCAGTAATACCAGTTCTTACTTGGAACCGGCAATATAGTATATATCTGAACGCGCTTCATCCCAAAATGTTTCGACATGTCTTATTATCGGAATTTTTATTATAGACCCCTCAATTTGAACTGCTGTAGATGCCACAAAAATGTAGAAAAAACTAATTAACACCATTAAATTTGTCATGTTATTCTTCTTATACTCTAGTTAAAAAATGGATGAATATTACTGGTTTAAAAACAGAAATGTTCCCAAAAACGCGAAATTTTTACAGTTTTTCCCGTTACGTCGACTTTACAATTTTTTTATGAAATAAACTAATAGTGACAAAAATAATTCTTATTCAGAAAATGATCACCGTTGTATTTGTGACAACATTTATTAATTTCATGCTTCTGCATGCAAAATGTAATGAGTTATTAATTTTTTTCGAAAACACTGCTAAAAAACACCAGGCACATTTTTAAGGAATAAAATTTATACTGTCGCACTCAAAAGAATGTCATGATCACGTTACAATTGAATATAAACGTTTAAAACTATTTGTGTACCTCCAGCAAGTGATAAACAAAACCATGTTTTCAATTAGCGGCCAGCGATGGAGTTCAGTCACTGACTGGTATAGTTTTGTCAGCCGTGAGTCCAGCCTGTTGACTGAATACGGCAATGGCAACGACGCGCGTGACGAAATGCACCGCTCGCCGAGTATCCAAAACATGATTTTATTTACCACTTGCTGGAAGTTACACAAGTAGTTTTAAACGTTTACATTTAATTGTAACGTGATCATGGCATTCTTCTGAGTGCGACAGTATAAATTTTATTCCTAAAAAATGTGCCTGGTCGTTTTTAGCAACGTTTTTGGAAAAGTTTATTAACTCATTATATTTTGCATTTGTAAGGTCAAAATTTTGAAATGTTGTCACAAACATAATGGTTAACATTCGCTGAATAAGAATTATTTTTGACACTTTTAGTTTATTTTATAAAAAATAGTAAATTCGACATATCGGGAACAATGGTAAAAATTTCGCGTTTATTGAAACATTTCTGCTTTTAAAACAGTATTATTCATTCTTAGAACCATTTTTTAAATTTGAGTATAAGCAGAATAACATGATAAATTTAATGGTGTTAATTAGGTTTTTTCTACAATTTTTGTGTGGCAGCTATAGCAGTTCTAAGTGAGGGGTCCACAATAAAAAATCCGATAATAGTATAGTACAATTACCTAAAAAAATCATCAAATCCAAACATTGAAGAAGAAAATTTCAACTCTATGTCAAATTGTTATAAACCCTCCTCGTAGCTTGTGATAAAAATTTACAAAACATAGCGCGTCGGGTTTTGGTGAGAGGGGGTAGAAAATGGGTGAAATTGTCTTTCTCAGCAGTTTTTCGCACATATTTCGAAAACTAGGAGGTCTAGCTAAAAGTTTCTGGTACATTATATTAATCTACATTAAATTCTTAGCAAGAATAGTCCTTTACATTTTTTTGCTGAGGTAACAGTTACAGTGATAATGAAGGGGGTAAAAATGTATTATTTCCAGATACACAAAAAATGTTTACAAAAATCGTAATTTTCGACCCACTCTAAAATCGTAATTTTTGCTTCGCTTTCCATTACTTAATTTTTGCATCCTTTTATTGTAGTTACGCGGGAATGTACAACATTTTAATCTATCAACTACAGATGGCATTAGAACAGTTGCCGAAAATATAGTAAAGTTCCAGAATTTAGTTTATTGCACAGTCAGTTAAATGACAGATGTAGCGCGCAGAAAAATAAAAATTCATTAAAAAAAAAAGTGTCTGGTAAGTAAATCCACGTAGACTCCGACCTCACTAGGGTTCGTTACCGTGATCCTTAGTCGGTCATAAGGAAAAAATTCATTCGGATCATTCTTTTCGTCCAAAAATAGACCATCTCAGAATTGGCTGAAAACGTTTACTTCTGTTCATTTCCATGAAAAATAAGATTGATTTGTTCAATTATTAGAAAGTCTAGGAGTGCGGTGAACGAAATATAATAATACAATCACACTTAAATGAATCATAAGAATGCCATTCTTTATCAAAGTTTCTCACGTCGTCTGTCCTATACTAAGTCACNTATCTGACGAGTCATTCAGCGAACCGAATGAGATGGAAACGTCATCGAAGTTGTAATTGAAATAGCTGTCTCTTATACACATATGAACTGAGACATTGAAGTGAAACACAAATTTTCTGACCCCGCCGGGAATCGAATCCGGTATCTGCGTAGCAAGTGAGCACCTTGAGCTACCGAGACTATATATTATAATGAATAATAAATTTATGGTCAAAATAGCATTTACGTGTATTTAAACTTGCGATTTTCAAGTAATTTCGAGAAATTTGTAGGAAATTGTGATATAATCATACTTTTGTCCCCTCCATATCTCCGTAACCGTTGATCGCAGTATAAAAATGTATAGAACTATTTGTATTGAAAATGTAATGTACATAAATTTAATATATCTCAAAAGTTTAGCTTGGCCTCATAGTTTTCGGGATATTTGCGAAAAACTGTAGAAAAAGGTAAAATCACCCCTTTTCCGCCCTACCGTTTTCCCCTGAATTCCTGACGCTCCATTTGGTGTAAATTTTTTGCACCAACTAAGAGGAAGGTATAGAACAATTTGGCGTACGTTAGAACTTTTCTCTTTGAATGTTTGGGTTTGGTCGTTCTTTGGCCTAAATGTACTGTACTAACATGTGAATTCCATGGAAACGAAAAAGAAACCTGTTGTAGTGGTGAAGTCAAAAATGTTTCAACAAACTCGGAGGGTGATCCGTTGTACATTCATAGTTGATTCTTAGTTTTGGACATTATTTAGACAAGAGAAAAGTTCTCTTTGTAAGAAAAAATTACACGTTAGAATGATTTAATAACACTGGTTAGATGAATAATCTAAATCATCGTTTGATTGTTATTGGTGAGTTAAATTGGAATAATGGAATGGGTATCTTTTCACTAACGTAAGTAAGAAAAGAAATTCCGAAATATGTTCGTGCGTTAAAGCTGGTTGAATAATTTGATGGCATTGTATATCGTTCGCAAGAGAAAATTGAATGGGTATATAAATTATTCTGTTCCTTGAATGATTTTCCAAACGGCAATAACTTTTGATAGTTAATCAAATTATTCGCGTTATGACGACTTACCTAATAACCTAGTAGTTACTTGAGAAAACAGTTTCTAGACAATATCCGTTTTCTTTTCTTTTTTGCCTCTTGTTTATTTAGTTCTTTGATTTATTCAACATACGCTTTTGATTTCATTCTTGGAATTAGAGAAGGTACGTTCTTGTCGTGGTAAGACACACCACGGAGGGTTGGAGCATCCCACACGGCCCTCCGTGCTCGGTGAATCGTTGCCGGTCTCTGACACGCCAACTACTCGTGTAATCGCATCATCGTGACTAGTGCCGCTACTTTTCCCTTCAGACACCACCCAAGTGGGTGGGTACTTGTAATTAGGACTCCCATTTGTATTCGAATCCCGGACCACTCCCTTGCTTTGTAGAAGCGACCATTAACTACACGATCGAGGACCGTAGTATTCACTTTTGCTTCGTAAATCACTATTGTAGTTCAATTAATTTATTAGTATGTATTTGATGTTGGGACTTGCAAAAAAAGCCGATTCTATCATTGAATATCTGTGAAATGAAACAAAAGGAAGTAAGAAAAGTGGCGTTTAAGCAATATTATTGATTAATATTTGTACGTGGTTTTATTTTTGATTGTTTTACGGAATATGTGAAAAATAGAATTTACGCAGCATTATTTTACCTATGGTCGATATTTTCATATAGTGTTTCACAAGAAGTTGCAAGCGGAAAAATGATTTTACGTTGTGAATAAGTATTACGGTTTATTTAATATTTTTGAGAAAAAATACTTTAATATTCCAAAACTGATAGTGAAAATTGCTTCCATCACTGGAACTATTGATCATTATTCACACTTTAAATTTGAGATAGGCAAAAACTGAGATAGCTTGTGAGAAATCTATTGCGAAAGAATCAAAACATAGAATGTATCGTGAGCATAAAGAGCAGAGGAGACAATTTTAAATGAGTAATGAAATGGTCATGAAAACGGGGCGGTGCTGTTTATGGGAACACATACGGAAATTGCACACTCCGCTGAGAAGCATATGCGTACATGAGAAATTCTCTTTCCTCCAGGGGGAACAAGACTTTGTCTCTGGAGTCAGCAGCGGCAACGCAAATTGGACGTGCTGCGTTGACCGCGCAAGCGGGATTGCGCGGAACAGATCAGCGCGCCCCAACAACTTGCCAAATTTGCGGGGTATGCGAATCGCAGTCGTTCGGTGGGTCAACCGCTTCGTTGATATTCTAAATTACCTTTTGGGATGTTCGGACAGGCGTTCTCGGTACATACGCCAGTTTCTGTCAATTTAATCTGGCGCATCCAAGCAGGGAAGTTCTTACAGTCTCTAGAGTAAGATATCCTAATCCTATTTCAGAGCAGCGAGATGCAATATCTGTAATAGGTGAAGTTTGCGAACAACCGACACACAATTCGACGCTGTACGTTCGCCGAGTCTAATTTAACTGCAATGCCACTTCTAGACTAATGTATTTATGGAATAGCAAATCTGGCTATTCCATTATAACACGTATATGATACGTTTTTCTTGCACGAGAGAGTATGCTAAGGAAATAAGACAAAAAATAATCCCTTTCGACTGCATTCCTTTTGAAACGAACGGAGTGCACTAATGATATCGTAATAATAAAGGAGATTGGAAGATGCATGAGAAAGAGCTTGTGCTTCAGTATCAGCTGCCGTCAGTCGAACATGATCCAGAATTATGTGGTCCGCAATATTATGTTCTTGTTACTCCCATAATGAAACAGGGGTTGGGGGATCGAGGTGAAGCGAGAGCGAAGCCAACCGTGCGAAAGGAACGGCATGCATAATGCAAGCGCTTAATCATGAACGTCCTCTCCGACGAGGCGACCTTCCACACGATTTCCATAGCGCACGAATGGGTGATGTTGCGGAGAGGGTCGCGTGTAACCTGCCCGAGAGGAGAGGAAGGCCGGCAGAGGAGCGACTCGCCTGTAGCTGTTCGGTTGTCTGCTGCGCGCGAGGTGCTGCCGCCAGTGTGAAGTTGGGGAAAGTGAACGCAGGCTGGGAGAGGGAGGTTTCGGCGAGACGTTGAATGTCGACTGCGGAGGGGCCTTAGATGTCGAGGGCATGAGGCATGGAGGTGTGGATGGGCCTGAGTTTGCTAACCACCTCGGGAGATACCATTAAGTATTTGACAACGTATACTTCTCAGTGTTTAATGTATTACTGTGTGTTCGAGTGTTTTCTAGATAGAGAATTTTAGATATCTCTGAAATTACAATAATCTTCACTTCGTAGAAAAGCGTTTGAAGTTGGATGGGAAGTCAACGATTCTAACATATTCATAATATATAAAGACAACAACTTTACGATTTCATAGACATTAAGTGGTGTTCAGTGAGGACTGTTTTGAAGATAAAACCAAGTTTTGTGTTATAATTTTTATTAAATTACAAAGTGTACGTTGGCGAATTGTTTTATTTTAATGTCTTAATTTCTTTCAAATATAATCTTGTTAACTTTTACGCCACGCCAAAAATAAAACTTACCTTTTAATGAGAATGTTAGGACTCACAATCTTGCCCACGAGATTGGTATTGCGACTGAAATACTTTTTGAGAAGTTCTCTAATGCGTGAAAAAGTCACCTTCTCGTCTTTAATGTCATATCACTGAATCTTTATATGAGGAAGAAACGGTGAGGTCGGATTCAAGGGGGGGGGGGACTTAATTATTTACATGTAACCTACATTCCGAAAGGAAGTTGTTACGGTACAAAATATTTCAGCTAGAAGTTAAATAAACTGTTTTCCCCTCTTCACTGTATAATTTCATATTCTTATAGATATGTTACATGCCTGTGATATTTCTTTTAAGTTTCTCATTTGTTACGATTTAGTGACCGATTTTAAATTAAGTATTTGTTACATTAAGGGTATAAAAATAAAAATGATCTCTTCTGATTGGTTCAACCGATGCGCATTGTACTTTGTAGGTTAGATTCGATTCTTAATTACGATAAATATCTAATAATCTCTTTGAAGTGTCTCGCTCCACGAACCGGGACTTGATGAGCATGGAGATCACTTACGAAGTTTGTGCTAGAGTGGGAACATAAGTGGTGGGTGAGAAAGACGTGAGCGTAGAGGGTTGAGGGGAACGTGGGAGCTCGCGAACGCTTACCTGCGCCTTCTCCCCGCCCCCAGAACGCGTGCGGGCTTTGAGTCAGAGCGGGCGCGCTCCGCATATCGAGCAGCGAAGGAGCCGTGGAGCCGGGAGCGGCGGAGAAGCGGGGAATAGGCGGCGCCCGCCACCCGGCACGTCGGCCGCGAATTCCAGGTAATGGAACCAGCGTTCTACCCCGTCCCCGCGCACGGTCCTTTGCGAATAAGTGCATGGATGAGACGAGCGGCGGCGCCGCCGCCACCCGGGCGGAGCGGCAGGATGGTCGCAGGAGCGCTCGCCCAAAGGGACGCTGTAATCAGTCGGGGTGGGGATTGTGCGGAGCCGCCGGGGAACCCCCATGCCTCGCTCGCACAAGAGGCTCTGAAGACTGCAAAGGTTTTCATTGCTCTCCGTCTCTCCCTTTGTGGACCTTAATGTCTTGCCGAGGAACCCTTTGCGAGTGGCAGTCTGAGTCGCTGCACACATCGCATTCTATGTTTTGTTTCGTTCGCAGCGCGTCTCGTCTCTTTTCCCGTCGCTGACGTAAGTGGAAACGCGGACTGTTAGAAAGCTGTTGAGTTTGCATTACTGTTGTGTCCCGCAGCTTATCATTTTCAGCTGAATTTCTTTATTATTGTGGCGGCATGCACTTCGTGTCTTATTGAAGTTAAATGGTAGTACGGAGGACTAAGAATTCATTCTCATGTAAATGACTTAAATTTCACTCCACCTCCTTCAAGTGTCAGTGAAAGAAGCAACCAAACCGTCACATTTGTCTTTTATTTTTTGTCTCCAACAGATCAGATGATATCGCTCCGGTAATTTTCCTTGAAATGTGTTTCGTGCGCAACAGTCAGATTACATTAAAAACAATCTTGCCAGAATGAAAAACAAAAATCAATTTAATATTTTTCAAAACTCATATTAAATGGATTTTTTTAACCTCTTTAGAAATTACTATCGTGATTTGTAGCTGAATGAGGTCTCCAGAGATTTTAAAAAATGTTTATAACTAAAATAAACCATCAATTATGAATTCCCTGTTGGTTAACATTTGGAAAGTGGTATAGATATTAATCAATCATGTATTTGTTATTAAAGTAACTGTGCTGTTTCGTATGTAACTATAAAGTTTACCTCATACGTAATTTCACTTAAACATATAACGGTAAAAAATTGAGATGTTTTACTATCTTTATTCATTATTTAAAAAGTGACCAAGTTTCGATTCTGCAGATCACATTAAAAAAATGGATGTTGCTTAATTGGACATCGTTTGCTGGAAAAAATCTTATCTCTGTGGGAATGAAGTTTTGTTAAAAATTCGCTTCTGTTCTCAGACCGTCACGCCTTCGGCAGTAGGTTACGATACAATGCGTTGTAGATATTTTGTATGTACTCAATACATTACAACATTAAATTATACACTCCATTTTAAATAACAATATAATGCAGCGAAGTTAAGCAATATTTAAGATTGCTCTGACAGTACTCAGAACGTCGCTCCCGTGATAAGTTCCCTTGCAACGCTTTTCTGCTGAGTCACAAAGTCTCATTCGGTAATTCAGTAACATTGATGAAATAATTGAACCTTGATTAATTGCATTAGGTTCCACATAGGTTTTGTCTTGCTCACACGACACCGATCATCACCGTGAAACTTTGAATACTTCCTCTTTAGTTCCGGTTTTACGAGCTAAATGTCTCAACATTTTCATTTGGCTATTGAAACTGTTTCCTCGATATTACATACATAACTGGGAAATTTTTAATTTCCTATTTGCACAAGTATCTTTTTTTTCGTACGTTCTACAAGAAGAGATTCGTGGTTTCCTCATAAGAGTAGTCCCAATATTATAATTGTAGAAAATAATTAACTTTTTATATATCCATAAAAGTGGTACATGTGAGTGATAGAAATATGTATTTTTATTTTTTATTATTTGTATGTTTTCTGCAATGGTTTGTTTTTGAGATACTTTGATGTCTTCAATTAAATGAACCACCCTGTAAATTGGTGTAGATTCTTACTATTTCACATTCAGACTCCACCTGCTCGTATATTTGGTCGTTTCAATTTTACGATGCGTTTGAAAATTGGTATATTCACAACGTCGTCATTATTTAACAAAATTTCCGAAAAAATACAATATTTGATTTCTCCGTAAATGAATACGCATGAGTGTGACAGTATTCGTAAGCAGAAGAATTAAAACTATTCGCAGGCAAATCTCGTCTGTTATTGATAATTGTAAATTGTACTGATCAAAAATAGTTCAATAATAAAAACAAATTCTTTCTTGTTTTTATGCGTTTGAAAATTTTGTTTGCCCGATATTGGTGATTAAGTGCTTTGCACTCTCAAATTCTTATTTGGATGTATTGCACCTTGCGAAACATTTATCAAAAAATTATGAATCTGGTAGTAACTTAGTAAACATAGCTGGAAGAAAATCTCTTGATGTAATTTGGTTAGTTCGTACTAACGTTTTGTTAATTGGTAAATATAGCTGTTACAAAACGATTGAAAGGAAAATTCACGAATATTTAATTCGTTAATATCTAGTTATTTGCTTCAGAATTGACATTACGTAGGTCTCTATAATATGTATTTTAGACGTTTTTCAATCCAGTTAGAGCAATATGCGACAAAAATGCCCATTTTACAGTTGACATTTTACTGTTGCTCTGCATCGACAGCTGTGCATGTATTGTTGATGATCACTTTGTCATTCGTTTACCCTACTTTTTAGAATACAGTTCCCAGTTTAAGAAAAAAACTAGTCGGACGAATTTTAGTTTTGTCTACTAAAATAAAAATCTATTTCATGTGCCAAGGGAGTAAATTAAATGCCTAATTGTTAACTTGTGCAGAGAAAATAAATTGAAACGGTCGATGAGCAATGGTTTTAAATAGTTTGAAACCTCTTACGCACGCCTGTGGCAATGTTGGATAGAAGCACTAAGGTAATATAATTTACTATAATGTCGCAGAATCTTGCTGAAAAATCTTATTAAAAAAAAGTCCCAATTTGTAGTGTGATGTTAAATTTAGACCTTATTAACATTAAATATTATAATTAAGAATTATTTGCAAATGACACATAACTGTCATGATTCACTCCAACTTTCTCTAAAATATTTAAATGCTAGTAAATAATTCTCTCTCATAGTTAAAGAAGCAAAATATTAATGAAGTTTAAATGTATCAAATTGTTTGCAAAACTTTTCTTAGTTAACTCCGGTACAATGCTTGGCAAAATTCTTTTACCTCACTGAAATAATTAGAGATTTTTCACAAGGGCTGATCAGTGATTGCAGTATCCACACAAACATTCAAAAAATGTATAGTTAGTGTTTGTTTACACATTAATTCTCCTATACTTTCACACCGCAGACAGTGTTATAAGGGAGACCATTTAATAACTGACATCAATTCGAAATTCATTTCTGTTTTCAAGAAAATTCTAAAAGGAATAGTACATATAATTAAGATGAAAGATTACGCTAAGTGCAGAGTCCACAAAATTTTCTTTGTAATCGTGCACATTAATACGTAAATGTCCCATATATTTTTGTTCCTTTCCTGCCTTATCGGACGGAGCAAATCACTCATATTTAGTGCATTAAAATATGTATGTTATATTTCTTATTACTTCATCTTTCACCTTCTCCTTTCCGAGATAACAGCATTTAAAAATTACAGCAATAAAAGAAGCTGCTTGATTCATTTACTTTTAAAGGATGTTACTTGAGTCCTAACAAATAAGAGCACTGACGCGTCTGGTAAGTGATAAAAATATTCGTAGAGAATTGTACGTTCGTTACGTCACGCTCCATTGAAGATTATCATATGCTATTCATAACAGTTCTGATGTCCTGTTTATTTTGTTAATTACAAATGAGAAAGTGAGTGTAACTTGCCTACTCCTAGCAGATGGGGAAAGTAGTATCGGAAATATTATTCAAGTCAATAAAATCGTCTTGCTAAATAAAAATAAACCTTCATATTTTCGTACAGAATGTTAGTTACATTCAATTTCTCGCGCTATTTAATCACCCGGGTTTGATTAGTAGTCATTATTTTCCGTTACGGTCCTATTTATCATTTTTTGACATCTAATGAGTGATTTATTGATCAGTTAAAGGAACGACATCACACGATGAGTGGAGTCAACTTATCAAGATGAACAAGCATATTTTTTAGGACAACTGACGAAAATAATTAGTGAGACGTATATCGCACAATACGAGTGGAGCTCGGAATCTGTAATGTCAATTAGCTCAGAAAATGACTACTCATTCAGTACGTGTCAGTTAAAATACAAACATGGTTGTATTTTCTTAGAGTAGTCATTGACATAATATTGGTGAAGACCACTTCCCATGGTCCAGCCAATAGAAGAGGGAGGTGATACGTCAGCAATCTTCTGTCAAATTGGGCTAAATTATGTTAATGTCGCCAAATGTGATCTAGATGGTATGGCCAATAGCAAGACTTGGAAGTTTGTGTATCTAATCGTGTCAGAATTGCTTCTGGAATAGAGGACATCTAACAGAATTGCTGCTTCGGGGACTCCGCGTTGAAGTTCCTCTGTGCCCTTGTCGTTGCACACGACCACCACCTGTTTTCAGGCGGCCTCCTAAATGACGGGGATGACACAAATGACATGCGAATGAGGTGTAATGATGATGAGTGAATGTTGTAGTGGAATGAATGGCAGGGGATACGGGAAAACCTGCCGCGAACACCGCTTCGTCCACCACCGCGAATTCTACTTTGATCAGGCAGGGTTTGAACCAGCGTCTCCAGAGGTAGAAGGCAAGTACGCTAGGCACTACGCCACGGGCCTCTCGCTTGGAATTAAGAGGATGTATATCAAAAAATTCCTAATGTTTTGGCGAAATTCCCTCTACTGGAGTTTTGTTCCTTGTCCTTGTGGAGAGACTATGTCACTCAGGGACATATTCCCTTTGTTTGTATATTTGGGTTCATTTTGTAGATTAGTTGAACTCTCCTGTTATTTCGATCGATCGCGAGGTCGAAGAGTAAAGATACCGCCGGCGCCACGTCCATTTCCTTCCCCACAAAGCACCGAGTGACTACCACTGCTGGAAATACAATCTGAGGAGGTGGGACAGGAGACGCGCAGTGAGGCAAGTGTATGGGCCAGATGGAGACAGTGGTGAAAGGGAGCGGGGACGGAGTCTACAGACAGCGCGTCGCAATTACTTAGCACGTGCTGTTTGCGCGACGACGCGTCGTCCCCGCCTTCACCTCCGCCGCCCGCGTGTTCACGGCTCACTTGACAGCGTGCCTCCGCAGAACACCGTCTCGCCCCTTCCCGGACTTCACTTTCTCCCCTCGATAGTCCTGCCGCTAACCTATGGTCCTCTCATCCCCGACGTTGCACTTACTATCTCCTTCTCTTTCTAGACACCCCGCAGCCGACCTTTCCCCGATTCCGAAACCTCATCCCGTAGCCCACCTTCTTCCCAGATTGTTCCTCTGTACTCCTTTATGTACCCCTCTGCCACCTTTCTATGCCGTCGCTTCTCTCATCTGCCGTTTTGCCTCAGTAGTGTGCGCAACGCGAAATGCAAACAGCATAAACGCTCTGCTTTTAGAACTATCGTTGTTTAGGATTGAGCTTCCATTCGCAGATTGAATGAAGTCAGAGAGTTGCACTTAAATCACATAAATTAATTATATTTATTAGCAAACGATTTTCTCAGTGACCTTTTTAGATCAGTCTCAACGTTTAAATAATATTTTAAAGAATTACAAAAATTAAAATGTTTGCCTATTTTTTTCACTAATTTTTTATAAAATCTGTGTGCATAAGGAATGTTTTCTCCATCATGCCACGAAATGACCTTTAAAGTATTTCTGAAGTCATTTTAAGTACTTTAAATGCGGTAGTTACTAATTTGTATATCTTCTTCGAATAGCTCTATTGAAGTATCTTAAACATTGGGATGTCAGAAAACAAGTGTATAATACTTTTGTAACAGTTTTTTCATAATTCCGGTGATACCTTGTGTGAATATGAATTGAGGCCAAAAGCTAACGTCTGTTAAGTGGTCGTTCACGGCAAAAGACCAATACTAAGATGACAAAAATATAGACATCCAGAACTGTCTGGATATTTAACTGTCAGTAAAGGGAATCCTTCAAAGAGCGATATAATTGTTCTTTCGTAGGTTTTATATCCTTAATTATGTTAAGGAATTGAAATGAAACATTCATTTATTTTTTGCGAAATTCCAATGCCTCAGGAAGTACTCATTAAAGTGTCAGTTTATAAGAACATCACTTCCAAACAGTGGCGACGATGTGCCTTTCATGACATTACCAATGAAATATAAACGTAGGCTTCCGCGGCCGACGGGGACAATTTCATACAATGACGAAATGTTGATCTTGTAACTGGTAATGAACCACTTCCCTCCTCGTATGATTCAGTGCAGTTCATGAACGAATCGTTTAATTATTCCAAATTACAAGTAGTTTCAGCAGTGTTTGTTTAATCAGTAATCACGTTCTTCTAATGAGCAGGTCGAATTGCTATCTTTGCGATCACACGAAAAAGAATAAAGAAACCTTAGCATCATCTTTCAGAATTTTCAGGATCGCTGAAATTCAGAATATTTTTGTTTTTTTGAACTGTCGGAATTACGAGTAAAAGGATACAAACTTTCAAAGCACACTTTAATTTGAGCGCGAACGCACAGTGTAATCTGAAATGCAAACTGAACGACGACTCTTTGGTGACCTGTAGCGAGTATATCAACTCTCGACTGCGTTTGAGCAGATCCAGGCAGCCGCCACACGAATCCCGCTCAATTGCGCACCCCTGCCTCCGCAAGGGCCCAAGATGCTTCACCGTCCTTACGACCCATCCACAGCCTCTTGCCCTCATCTTCTCGCGACCGTTTTGCTGAGCTCTGACTCCACTATTTGACTTGGTATACACGGTGTTTCAAAATTACGTGTACTCAAGAACTTCTGCGGAGATTTAATAAGCCCATTACTTCATACATGCGTATGTCAGTTTATTTCACGAGTATACCGAGAAATTAGTGTAGTCCTCTTCAAGAGTGTCTATTCGAATTTTTGTTTTCCCCTCTTGTAATTTAATAATCTGGAGATAGATCATTGTTTGAGTGAACACTGTTTATTTCAATTTGTTCTTTTGGATTTTGGAAAATATTTTGTAATGTTTTGAAAATAAAAGTGTATATTTGAAATAATATCTCTGAAGCAGAAATATATTATCCACACTATAACAGCTCATTGCATAGAGTACTTTTCTACTATCAGAAAACCGGAGTTCACCTTCCGATTGGGTCGTTTGCTTTTTAACACATCCCATCATCCCCATAATATTTTACTAGAGAACTGTTCAAGGTATGCCTGTCAGGATTTAATTTATCTTGTTATTTAGACAGCAGTAAAAACTCCTATTAATTAAATTGTTTCATGTATGTTTTCGAGTCCATTGCTTAGTTTGCGATTTTTTATGATTGATGAGTGACACAATTAACTCACAAATTTGAATTGGTTAATTGAAGTACAGATGCATTAATGTATTCAGACATCCTTGGTGTAATACATAAAAAAGAATTGAGCAAGTTTCTTAATTTGTTATAGTGCTCATTACTTTTAGAAGCTCCTTTTACTAGTTTGTTATTTGATACAACCCTCAGTCCACAACCACCTTCTTCACCATCACCTTCTCTCGACTTCAAAGAGAAACTTCTTTCTTCATTGGAAATAAGGATACTTTCCATAAGTTCCCAACCTTTTCCCAAAGTGCAAGTTCTGTTCAATACTCTGTTTGGGAAGCATTTTTAAGCTGCTGTAACCAGATTTCGTTTCATTCAGCCAAAATACCGTGTGCCCGTATGATGAGTATGATCTGGCTGCAACGGAGATGACTGTAGGGACAAGTGCCCCAGATGCAATAGGGCACATGTGCTTGCAGTAGAATACCTACTATTGACACAATCAGAGATATAATATGGGTCTTTCACTTCCAACAGCTTCGGTGGATATTTCCAACGTTTATGGGGCCAGAAAATTTGTAGCTTTTCACCTTAATGTCCCAGTTCATATAGCTGTGACTACTGAAAAGCCAACCTTCCTTCCTCTATCCAGCTCCGTTTAGTATCAATAACTAACTACTAACCACTTCTACTTACTAACCACTTCTACTAACCCCTCCACGTGGGCCAAGTTGTTGGTAAACCCAGCTCACCGACCTACCTGCTAACAATGACATACCACGTTTATTAAATCGATATTCCATGTCTTTTACATTATGTACACATGTGTGTGCATGCTTATGGTGTAACAGAAATACAGGAATACTTTGTTGTTATTCATTGATTTTTATTCACAAGATTTTATGATTTGATAATTATCCTTTGCTACGTGTGAACAATCTTCCGATAAAGAAGACTGTTCCGGAGTACAATGTCTAGTTGAGGCGTGTAAATGGATAACGTTCCAATGCCAAAAACATGCTTTCACAGGAGACGCAAGAAACTGTTTCAGCGCTATGAATATGTTTTATTGATTATGAAAAATTATAGGAAGATCATCATAGATTACTTGTTTGATGCGGCAACTAATATTTTAAAAAATTCAATTTTATCCAAATTTCAGATATTTTGTTGAAAACGTAGATAGAGCCATAAAATTAAAATATGGAGAATGTTCTTAGTGCTGAGTGATTTCCAAAAACAGCTCAAAGTACCTCTTTGCACAAAGTATCCAAAAAGCATAAAACGATAGCCACACGGTGATGTATACACTAGCGCTATCTTTTGATCGTCATACTAATTAAAGTATCAACCAAAGGCACTTGGACCGTTTACCACAGCATTGGAGTTTCCGAGAAAAACGTTTGCCATAAAGATACATATAAGTTTATTACTGAAATACTGTTGGCTCAATACCACACATAGGACACTATATTTCTAGAATGAAGAAGAACCTGCAATTTTTCTGACCATTGTTCCTAATTTTCCTAATAGTTCCCGCTGCTGTACAGCATTTCTTGCGATATTTTGCTTTTATGAATGTAAGTTTGAGAAACCAAACCTAAATCGAATTGGTAATGAGGATTCTACAATATGTCACTAAGCGCATACTAACGAGACAAGGATTTGTTGTGGACGTCCAGTCTCAAATGCCTGTTAATTACTCCATGCAGCAGACACATCTCTCGTCGCACGACCTGCGGAGGTTCGACCCTTGTGGTAGCGAAGGCATTTGCGGTGGACCTCGCGCTCACCGCCGAAACACTACATATTCATCGCGCGGGGATTCCATTTGCGAATGTTATTGATTGATACCGCTTTTGATGATGTTCATGGCAGCGTTGCAGTGACCGCCGACGAGCCGCGATGACCGCGCGTGAAAACTGTCCCTTTCTGTATCTGTCCGTGCCCGCTCCCTATCGCACCTCTTCCTGTCCATATGTCCGCATCTCCCAAACGGTTGCACACCGCGTTCCATCGTGAGCTCTCCTAAATGAGATGCGTTTATGCGGACTGAATGCTGACTTCTAAAGCTGATGAGATTCCTCTGTACTCTCGTCGATTCGATTTAGGGAATTTTACTCGGCCAAACGGGAGCTCTAGGATGACGTTCTGGTGCACTAATAGCGGAACTAGATTTCGGTGAATGATGTGTGCAATTTCCTAACGAGTTACTCTTGCATAAGAGAATTTCTAGTTATACGATCTTGCAAAATACTTTACGTTCCGCTATACGTTTTATTTGTGCTATTTTTTATTTCTCAGCCTCCTTGCTTTGACTCCTGTCAAAACTGTCAATTACGGGGCATCGCAATCTGCTCTGTTTCCGCAAAATATCATTGACTCCAGGTACATTCGGATCTAGTTTAAAACTAATTAGTCTTCTCGCAGAAATTTATTGTTCGGACATAAGAGTGGCAGCAGAGGGTGCTTTGGAAGCGCGTGCACAAAGCGTGTGCTGAAATTAATGGTATTAAATAAGCAAAGTGCATACTTACTCTGCTGATATTAAATGAGTAAATTACATAATAAATTACATGATTACCTCGTCGTCGCGCAGGGGTGCTCGCCATTTCTGCTGCAGTGCTGGTGGTGGTGAGATGTTATTGCTAGAAGGGAAGGTCGAGGGTAGAGTTAGATAAGGTACGTTTGCGACTTTCAAGTACAGTGGCATTCATACTCTTCACGAAACTGATAGATTACGTACTGAGAAGACTTTTTTCTGCAAAGCATTTTATTTGGTTTGATTTATGATACAATTTCTTTAGAATACGGAATAAATAATCAATGTGGTTAACATGAAGCAGCTAAGTCGGAAGAAAACGATCTAGTCGGGGAATAAGAGGGTGCATAACTCCTTCAAGACAGGCATCGGATATATTACTAGAAATGATGTCAATTCAATAAAGACAACGAGAGGAAAATGAATGGTGGTGGGGCACTGGCATATACTTGATGAATGGGGCAGGGGGACACGGAGAGATGCAAATGCGACAAGACGCGGAAGACAGGGAAGTTAAGCTATGGAGCGGAAAGGGTGAGAGGGGTTGGAGCTAAGGGTGGACAGGCGTAGATGAAGGCAGTGCAACGGCGATGTGCGCAGCAGAGCTCCCCTATAAATTCGCTTAACGCCGCCTAATTAGCAGAGTCCCATGGTGGCGGGCACCAGGCTGCGCTTCATGCACGCAAGCCTAGTGGGTATGGGTATGCTCTTACCTCCCCGTTTCGTCATTCCCCACTACTTTCGTCATTCTATTTCCTCTCATTTCTTCCATCCTTCTCAACTAAGTTTACTAGTTCAGAAAAAGGTTCCTTGTTCTAAACCTCCCTTCATTGGCTCATCTTCTCGCCTTAATCTTCATTCTTGAATTTTATCTTATTCTCAGCGTCTCCTTATTCCCTTTTCTTACTGCATCATTACTGTTATGTGTCGATACCATCATTTACAAATTATTTGCATTAATATTAATCGTTATGACATGTTAAACTTTGAGAATATTTTATATCTCTCATTTGGCCAAAAATTTAAACCATTTATTTTTAATCGTTTTCATGCTAAGTAACTTCAATTTAAAAATTTTGTATTTTATAAAAATAGTTTTATTGCTAATAAAGGGTTACGAAATACTATTAAATGGCCATACCTGAAACATGTTCCCATGATACGACCACCGTTGTTTGATGTCTCCCAATAGTTCTTCCAATTTTCTTTCATTGAGCATTTCTGCTAAACTGAAATAATTCCGAATTAATGGAGAATATGCTTGATTATCCTTTTTGTTATTAAAAAATGAAGTACTTTGAGAAACTGGCATACCGTTTTTTTATTGTAAAATCGTTCAAGAAAACAATAAATGAATATTGAGATTCGAAAGGAAAACCTGAGCTTTGTTGGTTTTCTAACTAGATACAACCATAGTGCACTTCATACAGCTGTCTCGGTGGCCATATCAGGAGCAGGTCGTCATGCACGAAAATCGTTAGATATTAAACAACCCGTAAAAGATATTTCATTAATGGCAATACTAATCGCAAGAGCATTAAAAACTGAATGGTGTTCGATGAATTTTATTAAAAAGTTGTTGAAGAACGAGTATAAAACAAAGGAAACTTACCAGAGAAAAGCTAGAACAGGACCTACAAATGACGCCATATTTCTTCACCTTGTTGGATGAAATGAAGCCTATTCAATTTGCCATTGATGTCATATATAGGATTGTTTGATAACTAACTCTCAATAGAAAGGTGGTCACATGAGGAACGTGGACTTAACACGTGCATTGTCCTTAATTACAGTAATAAGTTTAATAATAATATGTCATCTCTATTTGTAGGTGGTGAGACTCGGACCATGGGGTTTTCCCTTCTGTCTTACCCTTCAAAAATTTTACAACTTATTGTAATTAATTGATAAAATTATTGTAATTAATTGTAAAGAAGAAAGAATAAAAAATTGTGGTGATATTAACAACTGGGTTGCAAAACTGAGAACCATCCGGGTGACACAAACGTTTTAGTAAAACCCGGAAAACCCAAATCAGGATGGTAGGCTTTAGTGACAGAATTTTAAAATGCACATGAAAAATTGTCATTGAGAGTTAATCGCATTCATTTTTGTAAGATTGACGTTAGAATCCCACCTCACGATTGTAGATTCAAATAATTGCAGAATGAAAATAATGAAAAGAGGTTATGAATGTTACCATGCTGAGAGGGACCACCAAAAGGCCCTTCCTGCTCTTGAAATTGATGTTGTACATCTAGGTACCAAAATGTTGAGTACTTGTGTCGAGTGCTCGTGAAATTGAGTATTTTTGTAGAAATCAGTTTCAAGACCAGAAGAGTCTATCTTCATGAAAGCTCCATTTTACCATCCATCAAGTGCAACCCATCCCCTGTGCCACCATGATTATCTAAATAACTTTCCTTTTTTGTCCTAATAGCACCACTTTTATCTTGGTCTTTTCTTCACCATGCTTCAACTCACGCATTCTCCTACTCTTCCCTTCAAGCACTTAGCTTAGTAAACCATTCTACCTCCAAGAAAATAGCTCCCTAACCTCTCGTATCCGAAATGCGTTTTTCTTCTCGGTTTACATTCTAATAAACCTTTCCCTTTCAGGGTTTCTTAATTCACGTTCTGCAGTCAATTTTCATTGAAGACATTATCTATTTGCTTCATATTGCAGTGTCCTGAATGGGACGTCAAATTATATAAATTTCAGAAAACTGTAATTACCATCTAAACTCGATGTTTTCAAGTTTATGGTTTTGACACGTGTTTCATTATTATTTTTTAATTACTTCTCATCATCACAGTTGCGTTTCATTCTACCGATTGTGAAGGTTGTACGACGCGATTCGAATATACCCACGGAGTGCTAATAATGCTGTCGATCCGTTTGGAATTTTGATCTCTACTTTGAAGGGAAATGGTTCTACTGCACACATGTTATCAATATAATTTCCAGAAAGCAATTTTTGTAACTGAAATTTTCAAAGACGTATTACATTTTCTTGCTTATGAATTGTAAGAAGCCTATATCGTCAATCATAATATTTGGGGTGTTGTTCATACCTCTTTTAAATTAAAACGTTTCTCATCGTTTAGTTATTAAAAGCACTTTCATGGAACAAATACACAAATTGAAGGGACATTTAACCACGGAGAGGGTTATGAGAAAACAATTGGTATTTACGTTTAATTTGAAATAATTTATGCAATTATTTGGAGTTAACTTGAATGGCTACCTTCTTGTTTGACAACGAGCTTGGCCGAGGAATCTAGAAGTGAGGCGATACTCGATGGTATGCGAAAGCAAATTGGGAGTAGCGTAGTGTGTAGCACAGTATGTGGAAGCTCGAGTGGCTTTATCCCCTCCCTCCTGCGTTCATCTACTACCTCTGTGGCCATCGTGGTCGCTATTCCTTTCATCTCGTGGATCAACCACTCGTAATGTTTTCAAAGCTTTGTATTCCGGCGCTGTGTACTACGCGTGCAGAATTGCACACTCAACAGGGTGTTGTGTTCCTGTAATGCACTCACCGTACGTAGAGCACACATTTCTTGCGAATATACTTTTATCAGATCCACTGTCGTATACCAAAGAGCACTTTGCGTTTGTTCGACATGTAAAGTGAATCCACTTATCCCCAAAATTAATATTTCACATCACATGCGGAAATACTTGATCACTCTCCCCACGTTTCCGTAAGTGAATATCCTGATGTGAGGGATTGGATATTACAGAAAATTGAATCCGTAGGAACCATTTCCAACTTTGAACTACATTTTGTTAACTGCATTAAAATTAAAGTGGTGTTATATGGGAATTTACTGATAAATAGTTCTCATAATATTCTCAAAACTATTCAGTTCTACGCTTGAATCATCAACTTGTTTCCTTGGTTAATATCAGTAATTTATTTCAAAGGACCAAATAAAATATGACGTTATTGTTTCCCGCTCGAGATAAATTAAAATAATAACGAAAACTAACGAATATTCGTAAATGATCACCGAAATCCGCAATTGTTTATCGCTAGGATTTATTTTAAATATTTGTGAATCGGATAGTGTTCGGATAAATATATGTTCGCTGACAATTTGTAATAAATATTATTTTAAATTAGAATATGTTTTGAACTTTTGAAAGGGTTCATGAATTGAAATGATTCAATTTAAATATACAACTTTGAAAAACACATTTACTCACAGCAATATTGTTGCAATAAAAACATACTCGATTTTATATTAAGGATGGAGGCTAGAAAAATACATTATTAAATTTGAGGACAGTTGATTCGAATAATACTTCCATTTTTTCAGTTATTGCACAAATAGTCCAATATATCGAATGAATACAATTACTGTAATTAAAATCTATTACGCAAATTAAAATAATACTTCATTTTTAAACTGTAAATTTTAGGGTGATATGATTTAATTTTCTGCTTTAATTTTGTAAGTTTTTCATACTCTCCATCTTCAGTAGTTGTGAACCCTCAGACAAACAATTCACGAGCCACCACTGAAATATGGATAAATTTGTATCATTAAGCTAGGAAGATTGTAAATTATTTTAAGTGGTTTTAATTTACCTTTTATTTTCTATATTTGTATGGAGGACAATATTTGCTGAATCCCTTGGTAAACTCTTGAGATTCCTTTGATGAGAATAATCTGATACAGTAATGTTTCAGGGGAACAAGGGAAATGAGTGTAGCCGTCGCTTATCGTAATCACAAGAATGAAGTAGTCGATTACGTAATTGAATCAATTTATGGGCGAGACTTTTTCACTGAGAAAATCAATGTTGAAATCATCGCATACAGTTGTAGATTTGTTGTGTTTACTTTTCGAAGTTTCAAAATAGCGTGAGGTGAATATTCGAGTGAAGTAAAACACACTTTCTAACTCAACACATTAAAAAGCGTGTGGATGCAAATATTAGTATATCTTTGCAGTATCATAAGCATTATTATAGCTTAAAGTTAGTATTCAATCTGCGGAACCAGTGCAAAGATATTAATGAAACAATTAACAGTGCGCTCATTGAGCAAGTATTATTTACGTTTAAAATTAACTTACAATTATCCCATACCAGAATAGGATGAGCCACATCTTCATTTTAAAGATGCACTCAATTATAATAATTTAACGCGAGAAACGTGTGTAAAGAAATCCGCCCGTATGCAAATATGTGGCGCTAAGCAGCTGACTGTCGTTATCTCGTAACACAAACTCGAATACGCTTCGCAACATCGTCTGTTGGATCATCGAGTAGAAATTTTGCCATTTCAGTAGATATTTTAGTGAGTGTGCTTCTCACCTAAGTTCTTCTAATTAATAGTAGAAATGAATGCGAAAGTATGAGATTAAAACATAGCGGAAATTATTCTAAAAAAAGAATATTTTTTTGAGTGATTAGTTGGTCTGTTCTCTGAGTCTTCTTCATTTCCATCGTGCCTTTGGTTTTTCTACAAGTTAACCTAGATCTTCCAAAACCTGCCCTCCTTCGACGCTAATCGAAGTGGATGATGCTTTCACAATGTTATTTCAAATCAACTCTCCCCATCGATAGCTCTGTCAACACCTACTCCATCTCGTTCCCATGTGCACTGTACTAAGGTCTGCAGTCCCATTTAAGTTCTCTCTTCAAGAAATCCTGAGATTACTTCCTCGTAACCTTCACAGGACGATAGACCTCCCCATCAGCACTTCCCCGAGATCTGACTCGATCTTTACTTTCTTCTCGACGTTTCTTGCCATAACTCAGTCACTGAAACCATCGTCTTTTCATGTCACTGTCTCTCGTGCACTATGATTACAAATAATCTTTCCCGGCGAGGTGCCTCTCTGGTAGTTCATCCTTTCCCGTTAAACCCCCAGTTCCATTCTATGGAGAGTAATAGCCACGCCCGCTTTCTTCCTCGACGAAATCTGTCCCCATGCCAACAAATCAACCGCGCCCTTGTCTCGACGCTCCGATCCCATTTTGCAAAATCCTCCCCTAACGAAACTCTAACACTTGCTGCACGACAGCGTACTGAAATTCTTTGTGACCTAGGTTGGAGTACTTCCCTAACTACATTTTGGACGATCGCCACTCCAATGTCTCCCAATTGCCCGCCATCAAGCGCGCTTTCCCGACATCACCTCCGCACACTTTTCGCAACAACCCTCCCCTTACTGAGCCCTCTCCTGTGAGCCCTCGCGGCGATTCCCTTCCGCTGCGCCAGACCTGCGACGCCATTTGCATATTTATCTGCTCGAAAGCGCCCGGGGACGGAACCCCCTTCCCCTCAGTGCAGATTCGTCATCTCCTGGCGCGCACCCATCCGCACGATCGAGTCGAGGCCCCTCACCGCTCCCGGCTGTGTGCAGGCGGGGATCATCATATCACACTCCCGCGACTACTGGAGTTTTCCATGAGGGGCCAAGTCAGACTTGTCGTGGTTGGCTAACAGGAGGAGTTGAAAAATAAACTTTTTTGTTTCTTGGAGTACACCACAGCTCACTTGTGTTCTTTAGTCAATTGAACATGGAACTAATTCAATGTGACACAAACACACCAATTTTCAACATATAGCATTCCAAGAAACGTCTCAAGTTCGTACGGTTTTTAACATGTTTCATTCAGTAATGTATTACCCTCATGAACACAAATGAAAAAGTAGATGGAGCGAGGACATTTAATTTTCATTAATTAAGATAATCGCATATATTTATCGAATTAAACAAAAGAACTCCTTAGAACATTTTGCACCATTTTGCGATAATGACATAAAGAAAGAAACAGGTAGACAAGGAAATTTTGAAATCGATATATCAATAATATTCAAGGAAAACGTTAAAACTTTTTCACACAAATTAGAATACATAGAGTAAAGAAAAAATACATGTCATAAAAATATATTCTTACGTATTGGTTAAACCTTTCTAAGACAAATGACGTCAAAATATGAAGTATGGAATTCTACCAGTGAGCGTATGGATTGGAAAAAGAAAACAAGCTTAAAGTGGGTCTGACAATCCAGTCAATTAAAGATGTAAAATTAGGCATTATATGCCAAACATAGTAATGTTTCGACTTGTAGGTGATTTTTCTTTCTTTTTCAATATCTTCCTCGAAAATTCCTTAATTTTTGGCCAATGATAAGTGCCAGACACAAGATTGTTGGGTCTGGTCAATTCATTTCAACTTCACTTGTGTCTCTTATCATTTCGTCTTAGGGTTAGTTCTTATCTCAAAATAAAACAAAGCTGTTTTTACTAAACCGCGAAGTTATGTATATCAGTTTCTATATTTCTACTCTTATTCTCTTACATATCGCTTTCCGTGTTCTTATGACGTGCATCTGTTTTGAAGCGTCCCTCCGTCCCATTCTTTCCTTTCCTGTATGCAGCGTCAGTCACAGAGGAAACCGTCTCAGTCGTTGTGACTGCAGAAAAGCGACGCCGTTTTTCGCAGCTGCAGATCGGGGTGGGTCTCCTCCCGGAAGGAGCAAACAGGGTCAGCTTGGTTGAGCGGAGTCACGGGAGAAGCGGGACGAGATGAAGCACTGTGCGGGGTTGCGATGCTGAGAGCGACAGCGTGCGGAGACAGACACGAGTGTTCCTCCTACTCAATCCGTTATCCTTTAGTAATTACGTTCGAATTCATTAAGAGTTACATGTCTATTTGTGTGTGTGTTTTGGGCTAAATCCCAAAATCGAGTAATAATCTAAATAATCGAGATGATTCACGTACAGCGATTGGGAGTTGCGCACATTTCATCTCACGTACAATTCAACTCACGCACGATTCAACTTTTCTACCTGTGCGGCGGAGGGTCAAGCTGTGGTGATGTAGGTGGTAATCCCCAGGGTTGGACAAGGAAAGCGGCAACGTTTTCCTTGTCCTTAAGACCTACGCGGGTCTACCTATGCCCGTCGCATGAATCCCCAGTCAATGGGGACGGTGGGTAGCTATTTCTCCGAGTTGGCTTTGCCACAAAAAGAATTATTCACAAAAATTTGGTTGTTGGTTTTGAACAATTGAAATTGCGCAAAAAATTATTACAGCCTTACTGGCATCAAATGCACACTTTACCTCTTGTCCAGTAATTAGGTGACGAAAATAAGCAAGCCAAGGAAAAAAAAAAGTATTTTCTATATCTTTTTTTTTTAGTTTATCGCCTATAGCTTGAAAACAATCCATTTCTATTACCGAAGTAATGTATAATACATTTAATTTCCAACAAATTATGTTCTCTATCATTTTGTCGCCAGACGAAAAGAAATGTATAAAGAGTGATATGAAATTAATTAAAATTCAAGAATGGATACAACAATTATTTCTGTTAATTGTTGAAATCGGAGCCTGCTGTATTGTTATTCCCCTCACTTCTTGTTTCCTTGGATATTTTTTACAATAAAAATTGTAGAACTACTGTTAAAATAGTAAAATTTTGTAACTTATTTTTTGCATCATTTGACGAGTGTCGGAAATGAATGAGCCAGTACACATGATGTTTGGTCCTCAAAATCGTGACATCGTTATTTGCTGTAACAATTCTGTTTATTTCAACATGAATGCATTTGTAATAATATTAGAGAAACATCTTGAATAAATTATACAAAATAGTTGACAACAAAAAAATATGAAACATTTTAGGATATTTTTACATCTAAAAACCTACAGTGACTGGATTTGGAAAATTAAATCTACTATTAAGAGATTTTCTTGAGAATTCTAGAATTCAAAGCTTCCAAACATCAGTGGCGTAGAAATGTTCTGTGCAATTTCTTTGTTCTTATATTTCTTAATTTTATGTGTCACCTCAGAAAACAAGTGGAAAATTGTGTTCTTGTAGTCAATGGCTGCTTATACCTTACTAACAACGGAAATTCAACCATAAAATCTGAATTTGAGGAGAAAACACCTTAATTATGAAGATAATAGAAAATTTTCGAATGACCGAACCTGAGATTTCAAAGATGTCTTACTACTTCATTCCAGTCATAAAATAAACTTTTCACGATTTAGAAGAAATAAAATATTGTGACAAAAATAAAACCGAAGTTAAAAAGTAATCCAAAGCCAAATTAATTGGTTCTAAAGTTCAGAATTAGTTCTACATCTTGGTTCAGAAGTGCCGAGCACTGATTCACTATCGAGAACTGATGCATGTACTCTACTACGATAATCAAAATATATTATTTTCCTTTCAATCTTAACTATTTTATGAAAGAATTAGGAAAATCACAAGTACACACCACTTTTTCGGAGTCAGAATCTCCCAAAACGGGTAGTTCCGTCAACATTTCGGGGACGAATGATTTTTACGATTACAATACTTTCAATATACTACATAATTAAGTAAAAACAGAAGCCTAAAACTCAGTTATGTCATAAATACGTCGTGTTTGGGTTCATTTTTATTGGAATTATGTATGAAATTCAAAAATTGTAAGATAATAGGAATAAAAATGTTCAGTCAATGGCACTTAAAATATCTCTCCAGTAAGTGACTCACGAAATCCATTCAGCAGGTCGGTCGGTTAGCATGAGGGTGGGCGGGGGACGGCAAACCATTAGGACAGGTACAAAGTGTCGAGTTTAATGGTACCCAAAATTTTTAATCCCGACCCGACTTTACGACCATGAGGAAGTGTCGAGTTTAAGAACTCCAACATGAATTATTAATTTACGCGACTGACGGAATTATAAATATCTATCTGACTTACCCATATAACTGGTATCCAGCATCATATCTTCGTGGATTATACAGTGGTTGCTCGCAAGTGTGCCATTCTTGGACCGCACCTACTAACCTCTAAAAGAAATGCAACGAATACTGTTAAGATTAATTTAAATGGACTCAGCGAATAACAGCTGATAGCGAATGAACAGTTTGCCTCCCTTGAACCGTCTTGTTTTTAACATTCCTTCGAATACAGAATTTCTTACCTTTCTGACGAACCAATTCTACATTATAATATTCATATGTAAGTTAATTTACTCCATTTTGTTCATGTGGTTTTAGATGTTGATACATTAATGTTGTGAGAGAGCTCCTTTTTTAATCTTCTTTGTTATTTTTGAAACATTTGTCCAAATCTGTAGTAATTTTGCGCAGAAAAGGGAATGAATTTGAATTTTTTTCTTAAAGTGGTGAAAATCATAATATAAATCTAACAGACTTTCCCTTATGTTTTTCCTTACTTATTTTTTCATATTGTTTTTTGAGTATGATTAAAATTGGAACTATTGAATTTTGATTTAACTACCAAATGGTTGAAGATGGATTTATTGCGTCATTTTGTTTTTATTCTGGAAGGACCTCATTCGTTTTATTTGTGAATATAATTTAAAGAATTTGAGGTTTCTTTTGAATTTAGATTTTCGTAATTTCTGAACATACTACGTCGTTGTAACTGATCGATTGACTGGCTCATTCATCAACTCAGAGAATAAGTAAAAGGGCAATAAACTTCTTGACGTGTAGTTCTCTTGCATAACAGAATGTAGATAAAAAACAACAATTTTTCGAAGTTTCCAAAAGGTGTGCATTGTTATGGAATTTATATTTTAAACTAGTGGTGGATGAATATCTTCTGGTTTGGTTTCATAATGCAGAAAATGATATTCGGAGTATCCAAAGCCAGAAATACGTTTATAGTTACATGAATTATTGTCAGGTTCACATTTTTTTTGGAATCAAGGAATAATGAGGGTTTCTTACTAAAGAAAAATCAAAATATTTTTATATTCATAGATTAACTTTTACCACGGTGAAGGAAATATAAATACGGTATTGCACGTTTAGTGAAATAACTCCTATATTTCTTAATATTAAGTTTAGGGGGGCCACACGTTGACGGCGACGGTAGTCTCTAAACGTTTTCCTTGTCCAACCCTGCGGAATACCACCTACATCACTACAGCTTGACCCTCAGCCGTGCAGGTCGGTAAGTTGTGCGGACCCCTGCAATTGCAGTGATTTTGTTTTGTTGTGGGACCGCTCAAGGACACCAGACGTCTCAAGACCAATTTCTTTTATTTTCAAATATTTATTTAATTTTTAAAAAATAACACTCTTGTTTTTTTTCTGAATAGTTTATATCTTGAGTTAATATCGGAATACGGGGCTCTAATTATTACTATTTGTGTAGTAGCCGCAGAATGCATTTAACTGGAATATATTAAAAGATTTTCCTTCCACGCAAGCAAAGAAAGTCGAGTTAAACAACTTTCTTCTTACATGTCACAAGAACATTAAGTAATAAATTAGAAATTGTGATGAGGCTGCAAGAGAGTTCCCATATTTTACAATATTTTTGATTCCATGAAGTACACTATGCTTCCCTTGACGTAAACCACACGCTGTTTGTACTTTCGAAAATATGTCGTGTTTATTTCGCTGCAGAACAATAGCGTTGCAAAGCTAGGATTTGATTGACTGCTTCCGTTCTCTAAATAAATGTCTTCCGATCTGTTTTGAAATTTCACCGGTCAATGCATTTTGGATTCATAAAATGATTATATTTTTTTCCAATACTTTATGGCATTTTATGCCATCTCTAATTCGAATCTCCCCTTCGATAATGAAATATTGATTCAAAATACAGGATGCCTCCGTGATTGTGTATTTGCTTCCACATTTTGACACAATTTTATTAACTATTCAATGCTCTCGTTCGATAATTACCGTCGGAGAATTTAGAGGATTTGTGTGAGAAATTTTTCGAGTTTTGTCGAGAAGATTTTATTCTTTCAACAGATAAATATTTGTTTCTGCTCTGAAGTATATATTAATATATTTCAGGAAAACTTTTATTTAAAATTATACAGAATTTGTAAATTGCTTTCATAACATAATGTTTTGGCTGAGAAAATTAAAGACTAAAATCTGCGGGTTTTGAGTCAGCGCTTCGATGACTGCAATTCTTTATTTCGCAGGTTTTCATTATTCGCAACACTCTAGTGTTTGGCGTGCAAGATTTTCATTTTGAAATCGCCGCGACACGAAAGAAACAATGAGAATATTGCAGTTGATTTGCTTCACATGTAGCGGCAACCGGCAGCAATTTCTTTTGGGCGTGTGTGGGACGCGCTGTGTATTGCTAAGCGGAAGCCAGTCATTCTTTCTCTCTCTCCATTCATTCGTGGTCCAAATGGCCAAAGAGTCTGTCGTTTAAGGCTTAACTACCGAGTTGTTGTTACATCGTAATTATAATTCTACAAACACAAGGTACCTTTGGCAAATTACGTCTACTTAACTTTAAATATATCTTTTTCTGTAAATATTGTTGAAATGAAATTGACAATTTAGATATATCTATTGAATGAAATAGAAAAATAAAATGATTTGACATAATTTTATAAATTTAAAAATACTAATTGTGAGGTGTTACTATTTATAACTTTAATGTTAATTCCACCTTCTTAATACCTTGCCTCGAGCGCTATTACTATAGTGTGTTCATCGCCGCCCGTTCGATAAATAAGGGCTGAACATAAAAAAAATTCGAATGGAATAAAATAAGTTTAAAACATAAATGCTACGTACAAATTTGTTTATTAGAATAAAAAAGCAACAAATCAAAATTGAACATGAGACATGAATTTTGTTAACACTTGAAACTTGAAACTTATTTTAAAAATTTTTTGTTTCAGCATTGAATTTTATAAAAAATAACATCATGATGACAGTTTTTTTTACAAAAAAATGATGTCGGAGAAATCATGAGGTCCTTTAGCAAGGGCGCGCACGTTACCGGGAATACTGTGGTACGATCGATTTGCGTTCGAGCGGGTGTTCCAATGGGTGTATACTACGTATGCGTGAGTCGTGACGCAAGCCATAAGAATGAAAGTATGTTTTCTTTAGTGTGGGCGTTATTGAACTGTGGGCGGTAATTGCTGAGCCTACCTTATTACTTTATGTCATTAATATTTCAGTTAAGATATGATCAGCAAGAATTCAGTTAAGATATTATGAAAAATACTTCGAAGGTAAACCATTTATGACCTTAAAGTTCTGAATTGACCTATTATTTTTTGTTTACTGGCATTCCTAAGGCGAGAAATTACGAAAAAACAAAACAATGATGCAAAGGTACGTTGAATATTTTATTGTAGTCTCGTCTTGAAACTCGTCAATATCCAAGGAAATGAATATTTTTTAGAAAAGTAGGTAGAAAAAGTAGATACATGTGAGATGAAAAAAGAAAGAAAGAGAAAAAAAGGAAAGAAAGCCAGACGCAAGTTTTGAAATATTTAGGTATGACATGGAAGTTGGCCTCCAATTTTTTATTTCCTTTCCAAGGAAGAAGCTGATCAAAAAGTCATAGGACTATTTGGATTCCTAGCTAAATTTCTAATGAAAAAAATGTTTGGAAATATGTTTACAGAGAAATTCATATTGCGGACGTGACAAAAGAAATATTGAGAATGTTTTTGAAAAAAGGTTATAAGAAGGGAAATGACTGTGAAAAATCGGAGATCACATCTTGAGGGTTGAAAATTTGGTCGAGTACTTACTTTTAGGCATAAAATCCGATGAAATTATTTTCAACAAGATTTCCAGATCAATCCATACTACCATGGCTTTATGGCTCACTTAAACTTGAAATTGCCTAAGCCTGGTCTCCAGAATAAGATTATGCCCTTTCTTCAAATTTCTGCCTCGCCCGAGTCTGCTACTCACCATTTGTCCGAAAATTGCTCAAGTAAATATATCACTGCTCGATATTATTATTCTGTTTTCTTATCGCAATTGTGAAAACATTTAAGTCTATAATAATCTATGAGAACATCAAATTATGACGTAACATTGTGGAATGTTAAAGGAAATCCTTTACTACGCTACATAATTTAACAATTACTTTTTGTTAAATTTGTTAACTTCACAGTTTACAAGTGGAGAAAGTTGGACAAGAGATATTTGATGGTATCCCAAAGATTTAACTTTAATTGGAATAGTTCTCGGCAGACACAAATGTTTCTGACGTTGTTCTATTCTCCATGTTTAAATGAGACAATTAAACTTAATGAAGTTTTTCGAGAAAATGAAGTAATTTTTATCTCGTCTCTGAACTAGTGCAAACCTGTTCTAAAACGTTCTTGCAATAAAGAGAAAAAGTTTGTATTGTATAAGTTTCCTTGAAGTTCGAGGTCTCGTGGTGATGTTAATGCAGTCTTTGATACTTTGTTCGCTGCGTGCTACTGACTCAAGTTTCTCTTCATATCTGAATATTTATGAATTTGGTCAAGTGAATGAGTCATTTAAAGGATTTTCCCTTCTTCGTCTTACAATAAATTATTGACGAAAGGAGAGTGTGTTTATGCGTACAGTCTGATTTTTAGAAAACCAAATATGTGTTATGATAATAATTGCATATCATTATTATCATTCTTACGAGATATATCATTATCACGTGAAAACATATAAAGAACAGAGTAAAATAAAAATTCGAAAGGAATTTTCACATAAGAGTGGAATAATGAAATCCTATGAACTGCTGCTGGTTTTCTTTTTCTTCGATAGCAATGAAACGTACACGAAACATACAATATGCCATTAATATAAGACTTGATATTCAAAGACAATAAACAGAGACGGTATTTCAACACTAATGTGAAGAATGTAGTTATTGTTACCGTTACTACATAAAGTAATAAAATTTCCTGGTCATGCCATTATAACTCATTTCTTCTAATCAGAACATGTTTTCGACGGCATGGCCGGCAACATCAGTGAATCTCTGAAATTCGGAAATTTCTTTCGGAAAAATGCTTTTTCCAGCCAGGAAAGGCATTTTCGTGTCAGAAATTTCCAACCTTCAGAGTTTCACTGATGATAACGGCCATACCATCAAAAATAAAATATGTTCTGATACGAATAAGCGTGTTTAAATTATTTTAAAAATGTGGAATTTTTTTACGTTATTTCAACACTACGTTTTCCTTCGAAACATATATTTTTATTTAATTAATTCGGTTGAAGCAATTTTCGCTTAACTCATTTCTAGCTCGTATTTTAAGTTATTTTGAAAATGTTTGCCCATATAATGCTATATATCTCCATGATATTGTTTATTTTTCTTTCATTGTCTCCTCATTTATGTTCCTCTAAAGAAACAGAAGTAATATAATTACGTGCAATATGGAGATATGGGTGATTCAATGGTGGTGTGATTGTACCTTAACGTATTCTCAGGAATTCGAACCCAGTGATCTGGGTCTTGAGTGATTTATGTCGTATAGACTGATCAAACGACATGTGTCACAGTTTCTTTTTTAACGACCAATTCAACATCTATTATTTTTTATGTTTCCCATTGATCCCACTAAGGTCGTCGTGAGGGTCATAAATATAGACCCGAATATTGTAAGATGTAAAAGGCAACCCACGTAACATGGCTATATTTCGGTGTAAGTTGTATCCTTTTTGTTTTTATGAGGGCCTAAGGCAGTTTCCCTTTTCTTAAAAAAATCTCTGAGTAATGTAGAGTGCAGTAACCAGCTTTTAAGAAACGATTAGGGAATATATAATATTTGTTTTTAACCCTTTTTCTTCGCTTTCGAACTCTAGACTATTATTCTTCATGTAGCTGAGGTATTTACCACTACTTTAACAAGTTTGTTTGAAATTAAGACTGAATTTTTAATATGAATACCAATTTTATCATTCTGTCCTTAATACTCAGAACACTAGATAAAAATAGTTATCAAATTTACCGTTTTTTCAATTTTCACCATCCTGGATTAAACTTACATACATTTGAACGAACATTTTATGGTTAACAATCTGCACTGATATTTTGGTGTGGTTTAGTGAAAGCTGCATTTTAGTGTCAAAGTTTTATTGATTTTCTTCTTACGTTATTTTCTTACAGTTAAAAATCATTAACTGAGGAAACAGACCATTCTACACCAACTGAAAGCAGTATGTAATGTACAGATATATAATTTATATTTTTCAAAATGTAAAATTAAACTTGAATAGAGAATCTTCTCACATTTTCCCTCAAATGGTAGAAAACTGTTAGAAATTATGGAGTTTGCTACTATGTTCGGAGTATTAATTGTGACAAAATCTTCTGCATTCCCTTTGTGAACTATATTTTCGTAACTCAGAAGTATTTAAGTATGTTATTAATAGGGATTAACCACCCAAAAGAGCCCTATTTAATGACTTAGTTAAATTTATTCAACAATTTTCATCAGTGTTTTTGGTATATATTTATCGTCTAAGAGTAAGTTTGACAATTTAATTAGGTGGATAGGACGTTGCTCACTTACAAATTTTACTCTTACTTACTCTGGATTATGTTAACTTGAAAGTTGTGCCGGGACGGAAATGTAATATGACATAAATATTATCACTCCAACGAACATCTATGATGTGCATGGAATTCCATCTCATGACATTAAATTTATTGTCTTTTTCTATTATTTTCTTTTTATTCGATATATTTTACCCCGTACTGCACAAAGTCATTACCGAGGGTTTTACTACGCCATTCCTTTCATGAAACTCCGCATTTCATCTAATTTGCTGATAAGATCTTCAATTTTTTTAAACCTCTCCTTGTTTTGTATTAGTCTTCTTTTATCTTTAAGATTGAATTCTCCTATTCTTCTCGAATACTGCAAGGATTCGTCTCTCTCAGTGGGAAAATGGGAAAATCCACATATGTTCTACTTCTCCCTTTGTGCATGGACAGATTTCATTTTCTATTTATATTTAGACAAATATGTATTAATATTGCCATGGAATTCCAGAAACTCCATAGTTATTTGCATTAGTGAGAACCATTTTATGTTTTCTCCACACATTGAACATCTGATATTTTATTCCATTTTATTTGCCAGAAGAATAGTACATTTGCCATGTATTTTGTTTTCCAATCTTTCGTTTCCTTATTTATAATTTGAGAATAAAAATTTATGGTACATCCTCCCGTAATATCGTACTGTAATTCCAAATCCAAAAACATGATCCTCATCAATATCTGTATAGCGTATGTAGAAACGGTTTTGTACCATCCGCTCCACGTAAGGAGACATTTCCGTCGTATTTAAATAAATAATTTTTAAACATATATGAATTTATTGTCTGCCGTCCTCTCGACTCCATTATATTCAGTGAAAATTTTAAGTTTTGCGCGGTATTAAATGAATGAAAGTGGAACTAACAATTGTTGCCGTTTCGAGGAACGCTTTAAACTTGGCCCAGAAACTTGGCCCAGTGTGGAGCTGGCTCCCAGCGCTGCGTGTTGTTATGACACACTCCCACGCGTGCTACTGCCGTCTCCTCCGTCCCTCGGCGCAGAACAGAGAACTAACGTGCCACTCTGTCACCGAACTTCTTCACACGTTTCATTTCTGTTCGTACACCTTTCAGCACACTCCTTCCTATTGGCGCTCGAGAAAGAAAACATTTTCAGAACACTGTTTGACCCGTTTCTTCCGAGTGTCAGTGATTCGGTTTTCTTTCAGTTGCAGAACTCTCATAAAAGATCAAATATTTTTGGCATCCGATTTTCAATTTTCTGTGATATCAGATTCCTTGTCCCTCAGAGAGAAGTCATTTGTGTTCTTAAAAATTCAGTAATTTTCATGGCATCTTTATTTCAATGCAACACACGGAACCTAGTTTGCAAACGTCCATGGCGTTTCTGTCCATTCGGCAAATCATTCTTACTAACTTAATTGAAAGCGGTGAAACCTCAATGACCTGACCAAATGTTTGAAAGTAAGCGTGAACTCAAAAACATGTTCGTGTAATCAAAACCTTTGCAATTGACTGCATTTATCTTGAGACGAACGATATGATCCCTTCATCCATCGAATAAAAGCAAATAAAAAAGTTAAAAGAAAACTTTATTTTTGACACGTAGTCATGATTTCATACCGTATTCATCATTCATGTCGAAGTCCGTGCTAGCACAACTACTGAAAAGACTAATGTGTTATGAAATATAAAACATTGTATTAACTGTTATAAAATATTTGATTCGCAAAAAAAAAAAAAAAGTTGTGTAAAAATGAAGGAAATTAGAGAAAGAAGTTTCAATTAAATTTAATTTCACTATTATTCCACTTCGCAACTTAAGGCACGTCTCTGCTATTTTTATTGCTGCCTTTCCTTCAGCACCTCTGAATCTAAATGTAAACTTGTTAAAGGCGCAATAAAACGTCATTCTGCTCGGTACTGGGAATTGCTTGTTCTGAATTTAATCCAAACTCAATATCTCTTTTCCGGTATCGAAATGCTAGGATTAAGGAAATAACGTAGCACTGGATCTAAATTTTCATTTGTTTTGCGCCAGCAACAGCCTTCGGTAAATGAACTCGCAAGAAGCTTAATGCCTGCGCACACGGCGAACTCCCTGACACTTAGCAAACAGGGAGAGCGGATTTAGGAAATTCAGTGACCTATTTTCGATTCTCAACCCCCACCTCCCCTCCGAGTCGAGATTGAGGTATCCGTGCGAGAATTTTTCGTCTGCTTCTGTTTTCTCTCTGTTTCCCGAAATCTCGCGGCGGCAGTGGCAGCGGCGGGGCTTTCTCGTCCTGAGCGGCTGCGCGACCGCAGCGACGGTAGCGGCAAGAGTCGTTATCCAACCGCCGCGTCGCGCGGAGAGCTTCCCCACTCTCGCTTCTGACACTTTCGTGTCATCAACTGCGGGCGCGCCCCACTGCTTGAGTAGGTCAAGACGTGGCCGGTGCTGTCTTGTCCAAATAGGCCGCTGTGCTCGCCACGTTTCGAAACAGGTCGATGAAGAACACGATTCTGTGTTGGAAACGGTGCACATCTTGTGCCTCTAATGAGACTAAAATGACAGTTTTGTTTATAACGCGCTGGTGCTGTTTATAAATAATAAAATTTTTCTTTAACCCAAGTGCGGTCTAAAATTTGGGATGAGACCACAGAATTATCATTCAATCAGCTTAATATAATACTATAATACTCACTAACATACCGAACGAATGAGTGTTGCTAGCGTAATCTAAAAGAGCGGAAAATTCGAGGATAGTGAATTAAATTAAGTGATGATTTTAAATGGTTTCTGCCATACTTTGTTTGCTAGCTTAATGGACGTCGTTTCTCTGCGAATCGATTGATCTCTAGCCGTGGAGCGTCTAAGAAGTGTATAATATGGGTTGAATGCAATTATTTACCTACGATTAGTCACAGGTGATGGGAAGAACAATAGCTTATCTTGATTAAAATAGTCGGATTCATTTGTGTAAAGTTGCATTATTCCAATCATCGTTGGTTGTTCAAATGAGTAAAAGTTTACAGACCTCAAAATACCTTGCATTAAAGTGAACATATAGTGTCCTTTTAGGGGAAACGTACGAATAAAGTCATAATTTTCTGTAAGAAGCTGGAATTTACACAAGTTTTGAAGAAATTAATAGAATCCTGGAACCGTGTTACAGAGTACTTCACAGTTTTAAACAAAATTGTTTTTCGTGTTTTTAAATTTTTAAGGAATGGGGAAATTCTTTTTTACAATAAAATTTTGAATACCTTTTTTATGAATCTGTCGCACATTTTTAATGCTGTAATATTAGCTTCACATTATTTTGTTGGAATGGTTCTTAAATTTTGTACACATTTAGGAACAAATGAATTTAGACAACACATGTGCAATTAAAATTCACTTATTTAAAAAAATGTAACTTTAAACGAACTGAAAAAATTCTTTTGAGGAAAATATACTTAAAGAAAATACGTGTACAAGCACTAGGTGAATTGGATTCAGTAACCAGTCGAGATTAGATAATTCGTTTTTGTGCACTTCCTGCAGTATTCACACAGTTTCTCACTTTCTTGAACACTTTTGGTTGACTTTGGCATCGTTACATCAAAATGTCTCTTTATAATAACAAGAGATTCAATAATTTAGTATGACAACAAACCCGCACACTGCACAAATATTCAAACATATGGAAATCAAATTATTATATGAACTGGCGTGACAACCCCCTAAATTTGTGTCCCACGAAGTAGTGAGAATACCCTTATATTTTGTTTCGAAGAACTATCTAGGAACGAAAAATTATCAAAGTAGGAAGAATTCTCAAAGTTCGGATGACTTTGGCAAAGTGCGCACTACTGGTAACTTTATAATACCAATTCGGAACAGAATTCGAAGCTGAAATTTTCGGAAAACTGTAGATTTACAGTTTTCTAATTTCATAATTTGATAAGTTTTCGAATTTCTGCTGACATCCCCATTGAAATAGATTTGTATTTTCATTGAATCAGTCTGTTAGTTTCTTCTACATTCCCAACACTAAAGCTTCTGCGTGGATAATAGCATATTTCACTTTTGACGTTAACAGAGAAATAGTTTCATTCAAGTGTATCTTCAAACAAATTTAATATTTCTATTTATTTTGCTTATAGCACATCAAGAATGAATTCACAAATACGAATTTGAGGTTAAGATGTTCACGTTTTACAACTAATTCACATACGCTCTATTATTCATGTCCAAATTTTGAAACGTGATGCAAAAATGAAGCGTTCACCGAGTACAAAACTCTATATTTATTTGCTTATTTAACATGGGTCTCTAGTCGAGAATTGTTAAGCGAGTACAAATTTACCCTCACCCAAATTAACGCGATTCTACGAGTTTATATATTCCAGATTTTAATACAATGAGCCTTGGAAGAGTGTGGTACGTAATTTCCATTACGAAAAATTCGAGCTCTGCTAACTCACGCGCCACTCGCAGGGAGAGAAACAGGGTTTTTGCTGTTTCAACCCAAAAAACATTTTATTCTGTAACGAGTAATTTCCTCCACACAGCCGCAAATCGTGTTTTTATCATCCTGTTTCGAAACCACAAAATTGTTCATTGGATTTCAATGTCAATCATTGGGTCGGACGTACGTAAATGGAGACTGACACAGATTAATTTTATATCTTTTGATGGATTTCGGGTTTTAAGAAAGTACTTTAATGTACATAAACCAGTTTTTGCTCGGTAAATGTAAAATTTCACGAAATAAATAACTTGATTGATTAACATTAAAGGGAATATTCTGCTTTCTTAAATAACCTTAAAATCCCCTGGACGCGAAGGTTTTTGACCTCTTTTTGTTCATGAAGTTATACACTCCAATGTATAAGAAATTTAGAAAATCTTCTAGAATTTGATTTAACTACATTATAAACACAATTTTAAAAATAACAATGAAGCTGTGAAAATGATCCTCAAAACTTTGTGGGAATGTCAATTGCACGTAATGTGAAATGCTCATAATGTGCGAGTTTTGTGTAACATATTTCGCAAGATACATGAAAGTAATGAAATAATAAATATTACATTTTTCTGAAAAAATTTATTCATTAGTTTTCCTTCTTATCCGGTTGCTCCTAATTGGCGGAAATATAAACTGAATGACGAAGAAGAGACTGAGAAAGGACTCTAAAGACAATTAAATGTAATTAGGTAAAAAGAGATCGGGAAGTTTTTAAACTGTGTTGTAAATTCAATGTTGTTTTCTCCCCATACGTGTCCAACTAAGAGCACCTCTGAATTTTCTCTAAATCGCAGATGACGCTTAATGATAATGAATAAATTTACTGTCAAAAATGCAGTTACAAACTGCACATGTGGAGGACAATAAACTAATTTACTCTCCGGAAGCAAGCAAGAGATCTCATGAATTCCGATCAAAGGATCTAGAGCAAAGGCGGATTTAACAATGTCCTTTGTCCTTTGCTAATGTCCTTTGAATATTTATAAATCTGTATACGAAATTTTTGACACATCAGATGTATTTTATCACCTGTACCCTATTACAATTATTATACCATTACAATCATTATCCCATAACCCATTACAACGATTTGAAAGTTTTTAGTAAAATATTAAATTCAGCGTTCATCGGAAACCACTTCTAATTTAAAAATAAAATGAATGTCCTGTTTCCGGTCTCTATTTACTTTTTTTATTTGAGTAGAGTCTGATGAGAGTAAAGCTTCCCTTCGGGCATTTCCTCTCAATCGCCCCATCACAGTGCTGGGCTCCAGTGCCATGGGCCTTCTGTAGCCTCGCTCGACGAATGTTTTGGAATAAACCGATGTTCTTCCGGAGGCTACGAATGTATTTTCTGCGTTTGGTCAAATTCTTTTCTCCCCACCCCTGATCCGCACTTCTCTGACTCACCCAAAGCCCCTCCTTTCCTGTCATTTCCTTTTTCCTTTAAGCGCCTTCTTTAAACCACGCCCATTCACACTTGTCCACAAGTGTCTTCAGCAACTTCCAAGTAGTGACGGGTAATTATTGAAAACAACTTGTGCGTCTATAATTCAATTTTTTTTTTCAAAATTGTGACATGGGTATTTTATTTTATTTTATTAACTTGAGTCAAAATTAAACGGTCTGCAAAAATCTCAGGTTATTTTCATTTTCAGAGGAGCAGACGTCATCATTAATATGAAAATATTTCGTTTAATCGGTAATTGATAAATTGCATTGTTCTATTTTTGTTCACCACTTAATCGTTGAATCCAATAAACAATTAGTATTACTGTAATTCGTCATTAACACTATTGACTTGGGTCTAGAGTAATTGCCATAAAATGAAATACTTGTTTTTTATTTATTAGTATCTTTATGATTTTTATTAGGAACTTGAGGAAATATACATATTAGAAACATTGTATTATAAAAAATTACAAAATGTTGAGTCAGCCTAAGAAAGGATTTCTATGCGCAGATCCGCAATATATTATTTTAAATTTGCTAATAACATAATTGTGATAGTCATACAATCAGCTAGGTTTTCCATGTTTTCCTGTCTAATCTCATGTTTTCCCGTGTGCCAGTAATATAAAAAAATTAAAATATACCAAAACAAAATAACACACCAAATAATCGTAAAACTTAACCGATAGTGAAAAATTAGAACTGATGATAATCGATACATTTTTTTCACTTAAAACCAGGAGTAAGGGAGTAATAATTGCAATTAAACCGCCCATCCCTACTTTTAAATCATGAGCGTACCTAAGATTACCTATCCTACATCAGTTATTGTAAACTTTTGTTTGTTTGCTGGGAGTCAATGGTATAAATCATATAAATGAAATATATGTATTAAACATAGAAAGAAAATAAAACTCAGTATTATCACCTTGATGTCCATGACCTACTTTACTATCTGGAAGCAGTAAATATATTATGCTATCAATTCAGTAATGTTCTCAAAGGATAACGAGAGGAAACCTCACGTCGGGGTGGCGCTACTGGAATAATGTACTGCAAGACAGTTCCTGGCTTAAGTACAAAACATAAAACAGCAATTATAAATAAGATGAAAACGCATTAAAATAATTATTTGACAACATTCATTTTGTTATAAGTGAATCGAATAGTTAAGAGATTCCTGTTTATTAATTTTTATAAGATTGGCTGAAGACTTCACTATTATAGTAATATAACAATGTTAACTATCGTTAGGTCGCGAGAAACAAAATATCTTGTTCTTTAACTCACAACTTCCGAGTACCTAATCGGGGAGGGATGTTTGCATTGTCTACGGCCAAGGGAAAATTGCGACGGACCGCAACTCGAACCCGGGATTTCTGCATCTGTCGCAATTGTACTAACGCTGCACCACGCGCCTCGACTCCCGAAGCTCATACTCAACATCCACCTGATCCATAGACAATATTTTCCCCTGGCCATACACAATATCCCCTTGGCCATACACAATATCCCCCTGGCCATACACAATATTCCCCTGGCCATACACAATATCCCCCTGGCCATACACAATACCTGCGGCAAAGTAGGAGGTCGTGGGTTCGAGTCCCGATCCTTCGCAATTTCCTCTTGGACTTATATGATTCTTGTTCTGGATTATATATGTCTGTGTGGAATAATGATTTGTTGAAATATATTATGTGAAGGTAGAAGGAATCTGTAACGAGTTGTCCCATGTGAATTTGGTAAGATTCCTTTATGCAATGCGGGGTTTAACTCCCCAGCAGCTGGAATCGCGTCTCGTATTTCGTGTATTGGATTCCGCGTGCGTACACCGCGTTCCGTCGCTCTCTATAAAATACTTTTGTGAAGCTGAGCGTGGCGCCAGAAGTAGGAAATGTTATTGGCGAGAACGAAGGAAATATTTCAGACTTTGTTCAGCCACATGCACTGAGCTACGTCAACGACACTCATAGATGGATGGAGAAATCACTTCACCCCTTTCTTTTCGTTCCTCCGGTCTCTGTCACCCTCGTGTTCACCCGTCTGGATCCCAATATTGCTTTTGGTCCTGGATTGTACTTCCTTCTCTACCTTGTTAATTGTTTCCCTCACTTGTAGTCTTTCTCCTGCCATAGTGTTAGATTATCATCGACTTCGCGAATTATTTGTGATGTGAGTGGAGTTACAAAGCAAAGCTATACGCTGCTTCCTTGACTGCTGCGATGTGCCCCGGCGTAATTTTGCGGGAACCCTGAGATCTATACTCCGTCTATTGCTATTCTTACCTCACATCTCTTCCTCCACATATTGCTAATCCGAAGAAAAACATATGGGTGTCTTGGAAGGAAGTGCTTGTTTGTCGGCTAGGATACGTCTACACGTTCCGCTTACATCCTCTTCCTTCGTATCTCCATTGCATTCCGGTTTCTCTGTCACCTGATTTCATTCATCCAATGCTTCGGCCGCCTTCTAGCTTCTTCCTTTCTCACCTCCAATCCGCTTTTCTACAATCTCCCTCATCTCTATACTCCTCGCTGCGCGAACGTTGCTTTGTTCCGCGCAAGACGTATTAGCATTTTCTAGAAGCCGGGAACGACGTAAGGCATCGTCAGGAGCAACTCTTTATTAAATCATGCGCTGCGGGATGCTTCGACGACACGCGCTGGTATCGCTGGGGTGGTGTAGTGACATCACACAGTATTTTAAGAAGAAAATTTACGAAGGGCAAAATTCAAATTTTATTAAACTTTGTAACAATGGGTTTGTGTAATTTTTCGTGTTCGTATAATGGAAGGTAATTCCAAACATATTAAATCACAATTAAAAAGTTCGTTACGAAGTTCTTTAATGGTAATTCCAAACATATTAAATCACCATTAAAAAGTTTGTAATGAAGTTTTTTAAATGCAAAATATACATATAAACGTAACTAATGAGGTGTTTTGAACTTGCACGGGGACTGTTACAAACTGCTCTTCTCGGGTACGTCAGATGACACTTATCTAGATTATTTAGTATTGCTGCCAAGTAATCTAGAATGGGTTCATGAGGATATGTCATTGTAAATGAACACTCTTCTTGAAATAAAAAATAGTTTTCTTTGGTCTCGAGTGTTAGTTGTTACTTTTCTTCCGAAAAAAGAAAAAGGTCTATTGAAGAATTCAAACTAGGGGATTTTGATCCTGCAGTTATTGTAATTTAGAGTACGATTTCTTTCAATGTACAATGTAAGGAAGCGTTAAGGTCTTGTTTTTTGGAATAGATAAATTAGTATTTGCTACTTCACAGCAATTCACAGGTTATTTACTAACTGTTCAGAAATGTTGTACAACGAAAAATACAAGAATGGGTATAAATAAATATGCAATGGATTCTCGTTTCGCCAACCTTGACTAAACGTGATAATTTAGTTGAGAAATCGTTTATATCCGAATTCCCTGAAACTTAGAAGATGAACGAAGTTGAGGAGTAGACAGTTTCAACACGTTCATGATTCGCAAGATATTCTGTATTGAGAAGTTTGGTGAATTACTACTATTAAAAATATATATATTATGAAGCATGAAAGGAGAGGTTATTGGTGGGGGATATGAGTACAGTCTGGTGAATTACTGCAATGGGAGGATGCTGACATTATATGTTGTTGGTCAAAATGAATAATATAATAAAAAAACGTGATGACAGTAAGGAAAGCGTATAAGGTTAGAGAGCAGATGAATTCCACACCTCCCTGTGGTGGGCAATAGCAATCGAAAAAACAACTACATGGGACGCAGATGTAACATGGACAACGAACGACAAGATATTGATAACGGCTATGCAAGGAAGAGCATGATGAACCACTGCCGACAGAATAATAGAGGAAAATGATAATAAACCATACCTGAGATATAAGACAAGGGACAGAAAGTGCGGCACATAATCCCAGGTAGAGACCAGATGGTCGAGATACTGGGAAGTATGTAGAATGAAAATGTAAAAAAGAAAAAAGTACCATTCGTATCTCTACGTCCGAAATATTCCAAAATGAAGGAAAAGATGGAGGAAAGTATATGGGGAGAACATGGTAGGGGCAATATTTTGTAGGAGTGCATTAATTTCAAACGCAAACTAAATTATAGGAAAGCATACTAATTCACGAGAAGAAAAATAAAAGTCCCGTAAAGGAGATAAATTTGATCCAAAGAGCAGAGAAAGTCGTATAGAAACGAAATGTTGGACCATGGCATAATGTATGAAAAGGAAAAGAATGTATACTGCATGTTGTCCTTTAGGCGGTACTAAGGCAGCGGCGGATGGGGTGGGTCGCGACCTGCGATTGGCAGAGTGGCGGCGCGACTCTGTGCTCCGGGGGAGGGAGAGGCGGGATATCGTAAATCCCCTTTGGCTTGCGGGGCGCGATCACAGAGGAAGCGGAGATGAAGGTGGAAAAAAAGGGCAAAACAAACTGTAACGCGTGCCAACACAAGAGATGTAGGGCGAGTGCAGAGAGGAAATTTCCTTCGGATGGGGAAATAGGAGCACTGGAAAGGATGGAGCGAGTAGTTTCGTATGACGATTAGAGTAACCCCTTTGCTTCTGACGACATGCGCTTGGTCGCGTCTTACATTTACGCTTTATGGTTCCAAAAAATTTCTGCCTATTGAAACAGAAGTGGCGAATACCTACTTACAGAGGAAACCAATTTCTATTAAATTTGTTAGTAGCTTCTTATTCTCATGTCTTCTTCCAAATTGATAACATGTTCATCATATTTATTTGTTTCCAGGATACAGATTGTTTTCTTTATGAGATGTCATACTGGAAGTATGACACGTTTCGTTAGGTTTTGGGTTAATATACCAGTAATGAAATACTTTTCATAATGCATTCAACTCATAGTTGGATCCGATTGTTTTGGTCATGAAACCTGCTCTTGCTATCGAAGACATTTTTGAGAAAAGAAATCGAGTAGTGAAAAAGATGTTTCCCAAGAATAAATGAGGTAATTTTTACCAGAAATAAGTGGTTAAGATAGCCAAGAAAACTTAAGTAAGGATTGATAACGGACAAAAATACATTCACGAACACAATTTTTGTATTCATGTGTGAACCTTCATCGTGCAGGCACTAAGCGATTTCTCTTCTTTTTTTGGTAAAAATCAAATTGACATTTATCTTTAAAGGTATTCTAATCTGGGCTTCGTGTACTGTCGCCTTTTTCCACCGTAAACATTTTTCTCGCTACAAAAATACTTAAATCAACATACGTAACAGGAAACATTTGTGTGCGCACAAGTTAATTAATTCCTTCAATAAAATTGAAAATCGCCTTACGCGGAACGATATTTTACGGAGAAAACAGCTAAAAGGTTTTGTGTTATTTATGAATGAGCTGTAGAATTCGTTTAAAACTCGCGAGTAAACGGAAAGGCTACTGTTCGGCTATTGGCAATCGAAGGGGTGGTTTTAATGAAATATTCATCACACCACATACGAGAAATCAAACACACGTGTAACACCACACCTCAAACCCTGATGTGTTGTTATTATTTCTTTGGTAGAAGCGGGATCCACATCNTCGCTGCCACCAGCTCGGTTTTCCGAGCAACCAAACTCACGTGTAATAATAATAAATAATGATTTATTACAAATTACATGAAATCTGAATTGTTTACAGACACAAACTCCCAAAATCATTAATACATCTAATAATCTGTTATTAGACAAATAATGCTGACAGAGAGCATTGTTTATACTTTGTAAAATATAGTTAAAGACAACTAAANCCTCGCACCTAGTAAGGAGTTCATTAAGTCTACCGCAGCAGCCTTAACAATCCTTTGGTCTCCACGACCTGAACTTAGTACAGTCACTTGTCCGTGCTGACGGATCTCTACGTTCCTTTGTAAAGCATCCCTGAGAAATTTCACTTCTCCCAATATATACTGTACGACGTCACGTGATCAGCGAATAACCACGCCTTCGCCACCACCGTGCAAGCACTCTTTTTGTGTCACCCCTTTTGCTTCTAGGAATGCAGAGGACGCGCCGTAGAGGACGAATCGATATGAGCGTCACCTAGGCGCTTCGCAAACACCCTTTTCGTTCTTCATTCATTTCTTCGTGGAATTCGTCTTTAATTTAGGTACACCTGAACCCCCGTGGGTCAACGTCGCCGACTGCATTCTTCGAATACACTGGTACATACTTTTCTTAAGATGAAAAGTATTCGTTCGAACAATACCTCCACACGGAAAACTCGTCGCACGTCCGTCTTAGCACTGACCGGCCACTTATTGTAATATTCTTAATGGCTTGGGAAATACAAAGAGCTATTAATATTTCGCAAGTTGATGGCATGTCCTGGCGCCGACGTTACAACACGGTTATGAAACGTTTATCGAAGAGATCATAGGAATTCTCTCTCTCCTCGACTCGATTCTGTTGAAGGATTCTTTTGCAGTGGCCAGTCGTGTGTTTTCTAGAAATGAGGGGAAATCCGGAAGTTGGAAGGGATGAAAGATAATGAGGGCACCGAGAAATTATTGAAGAGAGAGGGTTAGGTTGCAGTGAACTGCTGTTAATTTGTTTGTTTCACTGTTGAAATAAATGTGTTCTCACCAGTAATTACATTTCTCACTTCTGCATATGTTGAATTAAACACACTATAATTGATGTTATTAGTAAATTACTACCATTTCGTGTAGTCAGAATAGTCACCTCCTGTAGATGTGATGCACCTGTGCTGAAAATAAATGCGCTTTGAATAATTGTGTTGGTTACTGATGCCCGTTCTTGCCCTTTCTATTGCTTATTTTTCCATTCCCAATCTCATCATCCTGATAATTTGCTCGGATACTTTTGTCCTGATGTGTACATTTATAGTTCGCAGTGTGTAGTAAGGGAAGCATTATCTTACTGTGTCTACGATTTAATAGATATCAATTTTATTTTTCGCGCTTGAAATAATGTCTGCGTTTTGTTGAGTAACTGGAGTACGTTCTATCGTAGTTAATGGAGCAGTGCATGCAGTATCAAAATTAATACACCCCAAAAATTCCAAAATATAACTTCAGATGAAAGGAAGTAATAGATATCACCCTAAGAGAAGTCCATAAATCAGATATCTTGACCTCCAAAGATTGTTCGGAACCGGAAATATTTTTGCAGTTTTTTTTTCTTTTCGCGGAGTGAGCAAGTAAAAATCTGAGGAAACCGTGCGACATGATACAAAGGATCTCGTAGCGTCGGTCACGGACTCCGCGTTCTACGCCTCGCCGTCTGGCGCCGCGCCACTTACCGCCTGGTAATATTGACACAGGTCGATTGACCGCGTGCGACAAGTGTTTGCGCCGTAGTTCGTTCTCATCGATTGGGAGCGAGGGTCGGAGGGCGAGGAAATGTGCGAGCACTCGACTCCTTCGGGATGGGACATCGCTTCACCCCAACATGTAGCGGCAATCTCCGAGTCGTTCACTCGGACTCACTACCTCAATGGTTCATCTCGATCTCCTCCACTCGTATTGAACCAATTTATCTGCCTGCATAAATTGGCATAAGATATCATAATAAAATGTCAACCGCTATCTGTGCACACGATTCGGTTGTCTTTCAAACATATCCCGTAATATTTGATCACTTTGTAGCACGTTACCCTCTCTACATAGATGCGTCAATGATTGCATTAACGTTGAACTCTGAACTGACTTTATGATGGCAGTCATAAATCATTTCTTCAATTTGTTTAGGGTAACAATTTTTGTTGCCATTTCTATGACGACAATTATTATAGACGCTTATAAATTTATACTCTCTCAAAAAGGTATGGGTAATATTTTCCAGATTTCGGAGAATTTTATGATGTGGGGTTGGTAAATCTTGTTTTTGAAGTATTAACAGGTGTCATATGTGCGCTCGATTAATTATTTCCGAGAGTGTCGTAATAAATTGTTTTGCAAATTGAGAATCAGTTTTGATCCTTACAAAGTGAAAATAGATATTTGTATCATTTACCAGTATTAGATTATAAGTCAAAATGAATGAAATATGCTGTTAGAAAAACTTCTGGTTTGAAAAAAAATTTCAATTATCTACGTGACTGATAGATGGATAAATAGATAGATAACGGAAATATTGAAAATAATTCAATTTCAATAGGACGCTTTATTTACAAATATTATTTATGTACAAATGTGTGGCGAGGCTTTTTGTTGCCTGTACACCTTTAAATTGCCCCTTAAGTAGAGCCGTGGGCTGTGCATACAATGGCCTGGTATTCACTCTCATTGATTGGATAGTTGCAGTTTTAATTTTTGGAAATCATTGTTTTGAACTTAAAATGATTGTAATTTTATTTACTTGTAATCGTAATATTATTATTATTTTTTGTCTCGTAATATTATTATTTTTATTTTTTTAGCATCCTTTAGTGCATCTTTAATATTGTTTTATTTAGTTGTAAAATATCTTTTAAGTATACTGCAAATACCGATTAAATGAGCACCGTTGGGAACCACGGAAAACCAATGGTCAGGACACGAATATATACAATTAATATAAACATATTTACAAAAAAATACTTAAATAAGCGAAATAAATTATAATGTAAAATATACCAGTTTTGCCATAGAAATAAAGATTTAAA